>JAOSBN010146505.1:0-24885 GCA_027563595.1 Erythroxylum suave | reverse complement strand
CTGCACACCCCCCCCCCCCCCCCCTCCATCTCAATCACCATTCCTAAAATGATATGAAAATAGGTAGTTAGGGAAGATAGTAACTTCCTGTTGGAGTTTTGCCTACTAGGTATGGTAGATGGCAGAAGAGTGGTATCATTTGACATAGAAGACTTAAAGGAAGGGACTAAAAGTTGGAACTCTACTTTAGTAGGGTTCTTCATAAGGAAACACCCTCCCTTTCCAACTATAAGCAGCTAGGCTCAGAGACATTAGAAAGGAAAATGACTAATGAAAGGAGAACCTCATACTATTTAGGTATTGTATTGAGACTGAAGCTCGAGATGTGGTTGAGGTAGGAACATGAAACTTCATAAATCAACCTATATATCTTTATCTTTGGAAATTAGGATTAAAACTAAAAAAATTGATATGGGATAATGTTTTTATTTAGGTGAATATTCATAATATATCTCTATAGTATTGGTTTACACGAAGATTAGGCATGTTTGCAAGCTTTATTAGTAAGTCTATTTGTATGGAAGAGACCATTAAAAAAAGGAAAATGATAAAATATGCAAGGATATGTGTAAGTGTGGAGCTAGAAAGGGAGTTACCTGAGAACATTCCAATTTTAAGGCTTGGGGAGAATAAGACTATGTTTAAAGACAATCTTGATATCCCGTCAATGGAATCAATCTTTGAAGCAACAAGGAAAATTATAAAAATAAATAGGTCACAATTTTGTACGTGGTGGTTATGAGGAATTAGTGGAACTGGATGCAAATCAGATAAAGAATCAGTAAGAAGAGATCAGGACTTGGGAAAGGAAAAGTAGACTGACTAAGGAGGAAATAAGGGAGAGGAGCATTTGAAAGAAAGAGAAGTAATAGTAATTACAATAAAGATATAAGAAGCTCAAGTAAGAGCGAATAATAATCAAGTGTAAAGTGTAGTTTAACATAAGCTAAATTTGTAGTGTCTTTAGATAAAGGGGCAAGTTAGGCATCAAATGAGGATGGTTTTAAGTGTGCCAATAGAAGGAATTCAGGGAGGAAAAAAAGATCGAAAGGATCTTTAGCTAATAGTGTCTCTCTAGGTCAATAGTAGCTTGGAATCCAGGGGACATTAATTGCACAAAGAAACAACTTTTGTTAGTATATTTTGTAGCTAAAATTTAAAGTATTAATAATGGATTTTAAAAAAATCCCTAGCACCACTATTATATGAGAATAATTATAGCTTTTGATGCTAGCAAGTTGAGAGTTACTGAGTTAGATTCAAGTGATCAAATTTTATTCATATGTGGAGTTTATCTAGGAAAACAGTAAAGTAATGGTCACTTATATCGATGGTTTGAATTTTAACTTTTAAAGGAAATTTTTATGAATGAGGATCTTAGGCTTCCAAGAAATAATCAAGAACCACTAATTATACTAGGGATTTCAACCCTGTTATTTATAGGTTAGATGTAATATCCAATTTTCAGAACATACTTAGGGTTAGAAACCTAGACTATTGTATATGAGTAATAGCATTGAGAGCATTTCATTCATATGCATATAATTAGCATACACACATGAATTATGAATTTGGTACACATTGCAAAAAATATTATATGCACTCATTTGACATATTCTAGGGTATGAAAGATTTAAAATGAACATGATGTGAATTGTGATTTGTTATGTCTTGAATTTTGGTTTGATTTGAATACAATTAGTAATTGGGAATTAATTTTTATTGATTGGAAGAGTAATGAATTAATATGTACATTTGGACTAGGAAAAATGCCATGTGGTAAGATAAATTGATACATGAAAAATTAGGATGACTAAGCATATAATTGAGTGACATTTGGCATAGTTAAATGAGTAAAAAATGGACAAGTAATTAATTGAAAAATGGATCAATCATGGAGTGACATGTGGACTAATTACTAAGTGGAATAATGCAACTTAATTATATGACAAAGGGAAGGTATGCCTAATGACATATGGAAGGGTTAAATAAAGACACCTACCACTTGGTGAAGAAAGTTACAGCAAGGATAGTTTCTGTTGTTTTCTCCTTGCTTCACCATTGAAATTGTTTCTATCTTTTCTTTGTATTCTAGTCTTTACCCTAGCTAAATTTCCACCTTAAAACCTACTTTCACGAAATAGCCAAGAAGCTAGCTTATTGATACCTTCTCCTTGCTACCGAAAACTAACTCATTTTCACTTTGGAATTGTGTTGATCTTGCTCACTTGGAGTTATAGATTACCTTAATGTTTTGAGATGAAATTGGAAGCTTAATAAGTAAGTAGAAATCTGATTTTTATAGCATGTTTAATAGAAAGAGAATGATGATTGAATTGGAATGAAATGTATATGATGTTAGTGATGAAATGTTCTTGAATATGTTGGACAAATTTGGATTTTTTCTGCTTTGTTCTTGGTGCATGAAAACCGTGAATTATAGGTTGATACATGGATGAATTGAACCGGAATCTAAAGTATAAAGAAAGTGAATTTATGCTAAAGAAAGATGTTAAGATATTGTTCTTGAGTTAAGGAAGAACTAGGACTATATGCATGTCAATGAACGATAGTTTTCTATTTTGCTATTTGATGTATGGAAGACCATGATTTGTGGGTTGTCAATTGAATAATTTTGAGCTGGAATTGGACATGAAATTGATGAGGAATTGGAGTATAATTCGGGTCTAAATGAGGTTGCATAAATGAAGATAGATTCTAGAAAATTTGAAGTGTTAGTGATGTTTCTAAGTAGGAGAAATTTGTGGAGAATTGGGTAGAAATTGATAGTGCACAATTGTGGCACTCATCCCACGACTTCGGCCAGTTGCACTAACTTTTGTCACGATTATGGGAAGGTCCACCATGATCATGGGCAAGGCTCTAAAGTGATAATTTCAATTTTGTGTAATTGTTGAACAAATTAAGGATAAGGTACTTTACTATAGTACATAAGGACTTGATTGAGGCTTAAAATGAACCTAATTTGATGTTGAATAAATTGGTTAAATGTTTGACAAGTTGAAGTTATTAAATGATGTTATAACTTGAAGAAAAGATTGTTTGGTAACAATGTATCTAAGTTAGGAATGTAAGAGTGTTAAAGGAATGAAGATGTTCTTATGAATGTAAAATATGATCTAAATGATATGAATAATGCATTAGGAATGAAAGAATACAAATCGGGAATTGTGTGAATACTTATGATGATAGAAAAGGGTTAATGAATGAATGGTCGATGAATTTAGAATAATCAAGCTTACTTGAAGATATAAACCTAATTAAAAATTAGTTATATCCAAGTTATGATGTATGATCCGTTAAGAAATGTGAATAAGGATACATACTTGGGAAAAGTCAATTGAGCATGCATTGAACGTAACATATATATATATATGTGCATGATTGAATATGTATTTGATTGGTCACCTTAGTAATGTGAATTATATGTGTATTGCATGATTTTAGACGCACAAGCCGAACGCCAACATCCAGACATTGTTAGATCATCCAGGCAATAACTATTTTGGAGCATACTGTGAGTTAATCTGGAGGTTTTCTCAATATGTTTGATTTGTTTCTGTTTCAATTTTAGTTATTAAACTGTTATTGCTTGGATTGTGATAATTTTGGACATTGATTGGTCCGAAAAGTTTGATATTTAGGATTGTATTAGGAGTGTATTCTGATTGAATGTGAATATGGAAAGTGTATACTTAACGAAAAGTTGAATTTTGTACTTAGATCCGATGAATATGTGAAAATGATTGTACACAATGAATGAAAGTGAATAAAGCATATTTTCGAAATGATGCATTTCATTATCTTGTTATGCGTGATCAGATAAAGGAGTTGTGATCGGAGTGACCAGTCTGAAAAGAGCTTAAAGCTCATAAATAAGCATAAAGAGCCACAGGTTCAATGATAAATGAGCCCAATATCCACCATGGGTACAAGACATAATGTGAAATGAGCCCGGTATCCACAAGGGATACGGGACAGTAAATAGGCGCTCAATCACAACAAAATAAACATAAAAGTGGAGTCATATGTCCATATGCATTTGCAATTATATTTTCAAATATATTATATGAATGATTATGAACAATTAATGAATTATGTTGATATGATGACATACAATGTTGTGTACGTTTGACAATATGATTGACTGAGACATATGATTGAATTATTCTGAAAAGGTTATATGTAATATGTAGAATTCATATTGTATTGTTGAGAAAAGGTATACTATGAATTTGGTTTGTATTTGAGATGTTTGTGTTTTGATATGAGTGAGCGCATCGATGATGATTCACTCACTAAGTTCACAAACTCATCAAAATTGCAATGTTGTTTCAGGTACGAGGAAGACCTAGCTCTTAAGGCAAACTAGTGGAAACTTAGTTCTGTTAATTTTGGAATTAAGAAATGGTTCAAAGGTTTTATCAGCCAATATTAGAGGAGTAGTGGATTGTGTTTTTATGGTTTCTCATTTCAAGTAGAACTTTTTGTAAAAAGTGTAGTAAACTCTTAGATGTTTGTGATGATGTAAAAATTTGCTTAATGAAGTGTGATGATACAGTGAATGTTATGTTTTATGAAATTAATAGGAAAAGTTATTATTTTGTTACTTATTTTCTGTAAGATGCCATAATAAGTGAAAGTGATTGCTCTAACATGCCATTTTCGTAGGATATGTTCTTGAATATCCTCTGGATGTTTGGGAATATACTCTATGGCAGTGGGGTGTTACATTAGAAGTAGAAGAAAATGTGAATGATAGAAGCTACTTTGATGACCTAAAGGAATATGTTGAGAAAGTAGGAGTTACTAATTTAAGATAGGAAGGAACGTTTTCATATGGAGTAAACAAAAAAGCTCTAGGTGGTTAATAAGAAAGAAATTAGATAGATATTTGGTAAATATGAATGGATGATAAAGTTACATGATAATATAACATAATTTATAGAACTAATGTTTTCAAATCATTCAACAATTTATGTGCAAAACATCATTAGTGCTAGTAAGAGATTGATTCCCTTCAAATTTAACAATTTGATAACCTAGAAGGTTTTAATGAAGTTATTCTCGAAGGAATAGAAGACCCTATTCAAGAAGTGAAAGGCTTCAAGTGTGTTAGGAAGCTTTACTAAATGACATAAGAATTGAAGAAGTTGATTACTCAGAAAGGATCTACCACTGAACAAAAAGTTTCTAGCTCCAAAATTAAAATGTTAAGGGTCCAATAACTTTTATATTAAAATCCTAATGATATTCATTGAGGTAGTAGGAGAAGGAGGTAGTTAAATCTTATGTAAAGGTAGTATCTATCCATATATCTATAGGGAACAGTAGATAGAAAAGGGGACAGGAATACAAAATTTCTTCATAATTCCATTTTAGCCGGAAAGAATCATAACGTAATCAATTCTTTCACTAAGATTGATGTAACTCAACAGGAGATTAAGCAAGAGCAGTTTACATTCACTAAAAGTTTACTGGAAAAACTAGTCCCTACTAAGTTAACAGGTAATATTATTAGATCCTTAATCATGCATAAAATGAATAATGATGATAAGGAATTCTTAATTAGATGTGTTACAACTCAAGATATTCACAAGGCTATTTTAGGGTTAAATAGATATATAGTCCTGAGTTTTGATAGATTGAATGGCTATTTAAATTATAAAAATCAGCCACTAACAGGGAATATGGTGATAGAGAAAGTTATGGAGTTCTTTGAGAATGGAAAACTATTGAAGGAAATTAATAAACCCTTATTGCTAATAGTTTTTACAATTAATAAACCTTTATATGCTTGATTCTAAAAGTGCTTATGCCCAATTCTTTTAAGGAGTATAAACATATCCCTTTCTGCAATTTCTTGTATAAAATAATTGTAAAACTATTGGTAGTAAGGCTAAAGAAAGCTTAATATCGATGACATGTGAAAAACAAGGATCTTTCTTAGAAGTTACGCATATATGGGACAATGTATTAATAGATTAAGAGATATTCAAAGGGTATTCAAGAAAGAATTATTTGGAAAATTGTTCTATAAAAGTGAATTTTAATAAGCCTTATGAATCTATTTGTTGGGACTTCATCATATAACTTTTAAAGCTTTTGACTTCCTTGAAAGGTTTAGGAATTTTTTGAGACACTACATAACCAAAACTTGTTTTACTGTGATGTTTGGTGGAGAACATACAAAAAACTTTAAAGGGAGCAAAAGGTTAAGGTAGGGGGACCTTATTTCCCCCAATACTTTCATCCTTTTCATAGAAGCATTGTCCCGATTAATAAAAGACATGATAGCTTTGGAACTAAGCTTTAAATTCCATAGCTGATATAAGAGGATTGGCGTGATAAATCTAAGATAATTTGATATTGTTTACTAGAGCCTAAAAAACTCTTTACTGCTTTCAATGAATACTATTCACAAGTTTAAAAAGTTACAGGGCTAGAAGTAAACCTTGGTAAGAGTTAGTTACTCCTATCAGTAAGTGTACAAACTATGGAAGCTAGATTATCAAATATAATAGGTTCTAAAAATCACAAACTTCCTTTAATTAACACTAGTCTCCCTTTAGATACAAAGAGTCCTAATTTCAGAGAATGCCTTCCTCTAGTTAAGAAAGTTCAAAGAAGGCTAGGGAAATGGTGTAATAAGGATTTGTCCTGTAGAAAGAGAATGCAAGTAAGAAAATATGTTCTTAACTCCCTACATATATACAAGGTTTCACATATATTTCTCTCAAAGAATTTAACCAAGTCCTTAGAAACACTAATGAGAGAATATCTATGGAGGGGAAGAAATAATAGGACATCACATGCAAAGGTGAAGTGGAATGAAGTAACCAAACCAGTACAAGAAGGCAAACTAGGGATAACTTCTATAAGCTTGACTAATAAGGCATTCATGGAGAAAAGGATATAGAGATTAGTAGAAAATCTTATTCAAAAGATGTATGCAGACCTATTTCTTAAAAGGAGGAACCACTTGGGAAATCAAACCAAGGACTTCACACTCATGATTTATCCATTAGCTATTAAAGATGAGAGGGAATTTCTTCAAACTACATTACATGCATCCCTTTTTTCAAACTACATTAAATGCAAGATAGGCAATAGAGAAAAAGCATACTATCTTATGATAATTGGAGCAATATTGACCCATTAATGATTCCTAATTTTAAATAAATTATAGGATATTCCAAGGAATTTAAAGGAGAATGTATACGTAATATCCTAGTTCGATTATTGTACTATTTAATGTGTTGTACGTGCATTTTAGAGTAATTTAAGTGTTTAAAAGTATTGTTGAGGTTATAATGAAGATTACGGATAGATCAAAGATAACTTTAGACTTAATAAAAAATTTTGGATAAAATTTTCGAAAACTTTAAAAAGCTACAAATGAGTTCAAACGAGCTTGAAAAGCCCTAAAATGTGATTTGAGGATTTAAATGTCACTTTTGAATGAAATCTGAATGATTCTTGGTGAATAGTATTTTTGGGTGAATAGTGAATCTGAATGAATAGTATTTTCACTTAAATAGTGATCTTGGGGACCCAACCTTGAAAAATTGAAAATTTCCCGAAATAGATATTAGAATCTAATGATACTGAAATAGATCAAAAATAAGCCCAATTGGATGAGTTTTTTAATCCCGAAAGTTTAGGGTTAATAAATGATTGGTATTAATGATTTTAAATCCATTTGAAATTTTTAAAAGCATCCAATCAATAAGTATTGACCTTAGAGTATTTCATGATCAATTTGATGATAAGACAGTTGTGAAATATTTCCTGGATTTAATTCAGTTAGTTGGTGAATTAAATGCATTAAAGGACAATTTGGTATTTTTACAAGAAGTTAGTGGATTGATGAGTCATTAAGAGAGAACCAATTAAATGGTAACAATCGGCATGGGTAAAAGTGTAAATATGAGACATTTTGGTAAAGTTGTAATTATAAGATGTTATTAGGGATAAAGGTGTAATTATAATGGAAATGGGGGACAAATTTGTAATTAAACAAAGACTTCATCTTTTAAAACATTGATGGATGGCCATTGTTGAGATAAACATAGAGAAAGAGAGAAAAAAGAAAAGAAAAGAGAAAGCAGAAGCGAGAGCTATGACTAAGCCACAGTGAAGTGACCCTAATCATTTTTCATGCTCTTCTGTGACTAATCAAGCGTCCACTAAAGTTCCATGGTGATTCAAGTTAAGAAAAAGAAGAAAAAGGCCTTTTTAGCTCACTAATCTTGTTGAAATTTTTGATTTGTTTGGTTATAAGTTAGATTTGGTTTTGACGGTATGATTTACACCCTTTTGATGTAATATTAAGGTTTTATCGCATTGGAAGCAATTGGAAGAAGAAAATCATGTCAATCAAGAGAATGGAACATTGTTCAAACTTAGTCAAAGGTGAGATCTATTGCCTAAAGTGTCTTATGTTATTATTTGATGATTTACGAGTAATGAATGGCATTAGGAAGTTAGTTTGATGATGAAAGAATGAAAGAAAACTATGAAAATGAATAGATGAGTTTTCAGCCAAGGTTAGGGTTTTTAATGTTTTATGACCCGAAATTCTATTTTGATGTTTTATGATGTTCTTAGCATTATTTTGATGGTAATGAAGTAAAGAAATGAAAAAGAATTGATATGGAGTTGGTTTTGGTTGAAATTCGACCTAGAGAGCTTGATATTGTAAAAACATTGTTAATGACATTTTATGGCTTAAATATATGTACTAAAATGTCATGGAAGTGAATCTATATTGGTTTTCAAGTGTTAGAAATCAAATGGAATATAATTGCAAGACTTTAATGTATACTATGTTAAGTTTAGCGTTAAAGACATTTTTGGTATAAAAACATGGTTATGATGTAATGAACATGTGAATGTGATTAAGGATGGTCATTAAGTGTATTTGTGGTATTGGAATTATTAAATGAAGTGCTATGTTATTATTAGGAGAAAAATTAGTATATGGAGTGTATATGGAAAGTAATGAAGTTGATATGGTTTATGGTATATTTGATTGGAAAATGTATTAAGGAGTTGAATGTATTTGTATTAGGTTTTCGGATCAAAAAACAAAGCCAACTGAAGGGTTTCAAAGTGGTGAAAAGAAAACAAGCAAGTAGAGAGTGTATTTTAATTGTTTTATATGACTAAATTCTTTGCAAAAGAATTGATGACATGTGAGTATTCTTTAAATTGATTTTATACAAATGGTTTCTATTTATAAAGACTAGCAAGTTGTGAATGTACTTTAAATTGAGTTTATGCAAATGATTTTCATTTGGTTGTCAAATAAATAATTATACTGAGTTTTATGTAAAAAATAATTTTTAAGTGAATATTGCTAGCATAAGTGTATGCTTTGATAATATATGATTTTTAATTTGAAAGTTAAATTTTATATGATTGGGAGTTACATTGAAATAATTCAATTATGAATTCTCCTATACTTGATTTAGAAAATAAGATGAGTCGTAAATGTAAGAGTTTCTTTCGGCTGTGGTACACCACTAGACTATATACATGTTATTATACCGGTATATTTATAGTGGTTAACCTATTATGAGTAACCGATGTAGAACTAGCTCTGTGACTTGTTATAGGTAAGTGAGGTAGAACCGGCTCTGTAACTACTGGTATATAATAGTTAACCTGTTATGGGTAAGCGATGCAGAACCAACTCCATAAATAGTGGTTAACTAGTCACGAGTAAGCGATACAGAACCAGCTCCATGATTTTATACTTAGTGTATGTACTATACGGTAAAGAAATTTGTGGTGGGCTATGTTGAGTAGGGAAAGTCATGAAAATAGTAATGCCACTACTATTTATATTAAAAGTGATCATATAATGCTAATGTTGGTGGTTAACTTATTGCCACTACTTTTTGTTGATTAAGGAAAATGGGCAATGGAAACTTTTATATGATGAGCTTAATTTTGAAAAAAGCCTTTCAAAATAGTATTTCAGAAAATTTGAAATTGTATTTTACAAAATGCTATTTGAGTACCAATTGTTATGATGCACGAATAAATTGTTATGAAAAATGTTTTACCATGAGCTTTATAATTGTATGGGAATATTGCACTTATGTTGTTATGAAAAGTTAATTTTTTTTGTAAATTGATTATGCTCACTGAGTTCGTTTAGCTCACCCTTTTTTTATGTATTTAAACAAACTACCCTAGTTATGCATACAGGTGCTACAGTAATTGGGACTTCGTCGTAGGATTAGTTGTATCATTGGGTGATGTTGTGCTTATGTCATTTTGATATTTACATTTATGTAAAGAATGGAAGTTTATAAAGGATTTTAAATGAAATGCATGAATATGTTTAAGCTTTTCAAAGTTTAATGTAGTGATTGTTGAGAATTATTTGTTTGGGGTTGCTTGTGAGTGGACTTGAAGTCCAAAATTTATGTGAATATAGAAATGATTTGAAATTTTACAAGGCTTTTGAAAATTTTGGGAATGTCAAAATGCAGTCATTATGTTGTCAAAATTTTACGTAAAATGAATTAAAACAAAATTTTCCCACTACTTTCCTCACTTTTAATTATTAAAGTATAAAAGGTTCTAAATAGTTAAATAGCTTGGCTTTGCGGGAACCCTTCGGTCAAGTTAGATATCGATTGGAGGGTTACTGTGGGGTCGTTAGGAGGGCTCCACTCGGATTCCAAAAAAGGGAACTTTAGGACAAGTCTTTTTAGTATAGATAAATTCCAATCAACGGAATAATGTCCCTTTAGGCTTGGTTCTAACTATACCAAATTATAACTCTTTTGCATAAAGAAAGGATAACTATATATGGTTAAGGAATTCTAATGGGGAATTTAACAATAAATCCTATAGGGAGGTTTTTAAGCCTATAGGAGTAATTATAAGATGACATAACATGATATGGAATAGGTTCATAATCATAGGGATGGAAATGGGCCAACCCGGGCTAAGGCCTTAACAAGCACAAGGCAGTTGACTTAAGCAACAGCGCATGCCCGAGCCCTAGCCCAGCTTATCTCAGCCTAACTAGTTTTTTAAATTAAAAGTGCAAAATGATGTCACTTTAGGAAAATGATGTCATTTTGCTTCAGACCGTCAAGCTTTGAGTAGTTTGAGTCTGAGCCCAACCTAAGGCTCGATCAATTAGGTCCGACCCAATTAACACCCTTACTAATCCCTAAAGTATCTTTCAAAGTGTGTCTAGAAGTTTTGAGAAGGATGCCAATATTGGATTGATTAAAATACCATAATTTGTCTAAACTGTGCCACTTATACAATCAATACCTAGAAAGTATAAGCAACTATTTTTAGTTGCACCTATTCCTTGAGTATCTAGGGAAAAATATAGGTTGTATGTCACCTATATAATTCTAATCTATCATATATGAAATTCATCAACTAGATAGAAGGAAATAAGAGGATTTCTAAAGGAAATATCTCAGTATATATCATAAGTGTAATATCTTGTATGTATAAGTTATGGAAGGAGAGGAATAAAAGATGCTTTTAAGGATTAGAAACTAAGAAGGAAGACTTATAACTAAGTGTATAGGTTATGGAAGGGGAGGAATAAAAGATGCTTTTACGAATTAGAAACAAAGAAGGACCACTTATAACTAAGTATCATTGATTGTAACTGATGACAAAGGATATCGATGGAGTAAGGAAATTATATAATTATAGGAACTAAGCTAAAGGATAGATCATATAGATAAACCTACAAGAATTTCTATGAAATTGCACAAAATGTATAAGTTACAAATATCAATCTCATAAATTCTGTAATTATTAGTGTTGTTTCAAATGAGAGAAGAGGAGAACACTTTTAAGAAGAGAAATTTTATTGGATCAAATCCTATACAGTGAGGAAATAAGGAAATAGTAATTTATCATAGGCAAATTGAAATGAAGCTTAAGTAGTAGCTGACGAAGAATCCACTGCTAAACACATCTTAAACAAAGAGATTAATTGAGAAGATGAAGCATGTAGAAAAGACTATTAAAGAGGAAGGAATGGTGACAATGAGTAAATCAACTTACAGAGAACATGCAATATATAGGTTACGAGAGGAACACCTATCTAGAGAGTGTTTAGTAAGTTAATGGAAGTGGCCTTACCTAAGGCTTAGCTTATAAAATAGTTTTACCTATAAAGGTAGTCCCACAACATCTATTTTGTTCTAATTTTTTAAATGAGATGTTTAATTTATTTTAATTCATTTAATTTCTTGAAAAGATTTCCATTTTCAATAGTTTCAAATAAATATCTTAGTAATTAATGTTCCATTGCTTTTGTCTTTCTTGAAATAAACATCTCATTGATTAATGCCTTTATTCTATATAAGTCTACATTTAGAGTTTGCATACTTTTTATGCTAGTTATTAAATTGATTGTGATGATAACATCAAATTGTAAAAACTTTCTGGAAAAGTTGATGAATCTAGTTATGTTCATTTGGAAGAACTAGAGGAATTTATTAAATATTTTTATTTAAATTTTGTAGATAATTTGAATTGATAATAAATAAAGTAATTAGATTTAAAATATGTAACTAACTATTAGTTAATATTAAGAAATCAATCTAATCTCATTATACATTTGTATATATATCAATTTTTATCAATATAATCACGTCATTATTTCTTAACACTAGATTGGTCAAATTCTTGGTTTAACCGTTCTTTTTTCACAAATTTTCAAATTTTCTTTAACCATTGATATGTATGAAAAATGTGCATATTTTCTTAAATATTTTACTTGATTTTCATGTCAAATTACCGTACATAACTTATTTTTGATTACTTTCAAAGTAATTGTGATAGATTGACCATAAAATTAAATTATTTAAGAATTGAAAACTATTTTAAGAAAAAAATACAAAGAAAATTACAATTCTTAGAGGAACATAGTCTGGTGTATGCATTTATACCAGTTTATGACTTATAAAGATCAAATGTAGTAAGACGTATGACTTAAAATACAACCTAAAGAGAGACGATGTGGTGTTAAAGCATATACGTATAGTAATATAACCTAAGCCATAGTAGCACTGAAGGCTATGTGCTAATCGTAAGGGAGATAGTAAGATCTGTGGTTTAGAAGCATGATCACATCAAAAAATGGTTTACTAATTTTAAAGGAAATATTGATGCATTAACTCTTGTATACTAAGAGTGAAAAGGTGAGGGGAAAGAGAGTCCCCTTGCTTAAATTCCCTTACTCCTTAGAATATATTGATTGGCTTTCTATTAATTAAGATTCCATAAGTTATTGTCATTATACTTTGAGCAATCTAACCAATAAATTTATAAGGTGAACCGAAGGCCTGCATGGTGTCCCAAATATAGCTCTAATACAATGAGTCAAATTCTTTATTAATGTCCAAATTTTTGTCACAATTCTTAAACCCATATTGTATTAATTTTTTTAGGAGTTCTTAAATCAACAAGATGTCATCCATTATCAATATGCCCTTTATAAATCCTCCTTACAAGGAATCAACTATTTTTAGCAATAATGGTTTTAACTTATTATCTATTATCCTATAGATTACTTTATATATAGTATTACATGAAATAGATCGATAATCCTTCATAGGTCTAGGGAATATACCTTGGGAATAAAAAAATTAAACATCTTATTTAATTCCCTCAACATCGTTCTTTTACTAAAGAATTCAAGTATTGCATTAGTCATTAGTTTCTTTGTATGAAACCAAGTTTTGTGGAAGAGAAATCCATTGATGCCATTTGGTCTTAGTGCCTTGGGGTTTAAGGAAAACATATCTTCTTCAACATTATCATTAGTGAAAGGCTTGATGGGTAGGATTAAGTTTATATCTCCTCTATGCTACAAATTTCCCTTCATATAAGAACAAATTCGGAAATTTGAACAAAAAAGTAGAGAAGCATTCCATAATGCTTAGAAATGATTCACAACTTTTCTTACCTAGTGCTTATACCTTTAATAATCCTTACAACTGGATGTTCTACTCTCCTCTAGAGGCCTTACATTAATATGTCAGAATTTAGTTGGCGCTATGTCTAAAGAGACTATATCTGCAAAAATTGTTAAGGAGGCTTTAGAGATCATGAAACCTTGGCCAAAAGTTCTTTAACTAAGGTTGTAATAGGAAATTCAAAGCTAATCTTAATGAGGTTCAAGCAACTTCAAAATTGGCATCATAAGTAGTTAATCTTTTAAACCAAATAAAGATTTTATTAAATTGAGACATTAGTAATACGAAGCATATTATCAGTTTGGCATATATAAACATCTTTCCAATACATACAAACATATAGATTTAACCTAAAATTACTATAAAGAGGCTAATTACATGGCTATTTATAGAGTAGAACAAGTTGTTAAGAAAGATCCCTTCTCTTATAATTACGTTTATAGGTGAATGAATCACCTAAATTTCTTCTATAAAGAGCAAGGATTAAGCATACCTATGAGACCATTTGAGTTCCAACAATAACTTTAGTTTCAACAACTACCACTATCATAGGGTAATGGGAGGGAAAGATGCTTAAATAGTTTATATCTTCCATTGATGCAAAATTGGATAACAAAGGGATATTTAAATCTCGAGAGGTAAACCTAAAAAGGTTGTAATCACAGTATGCATAAATTCATAGCTTAAAGTGTAAGTAAGTCGATTAGCCAAGGTGATGCGTGAAAGAGGTTAAGGAAAGGTTCCTATTAACACTAAAGAAAACCCTAGAGATTAAATGTTAACCATTACATTTAAGAGTGACAAAACATTTGATGTTGAAGTTATTAAAGAGGAGAAAGTGAAGAAGTAACAAAGGCCTAAGGAAGAGGATAAGAATGAAGTAAAAAAAAACAAACAAACAAACTAGCTCTAGTCTCATCTTTATCCAGTGCCATTATGAAGCAGAAGCCTAAAGCCTCTATCAAACCCTATGTCCCACTAATTCCATATCCTCTGATGTTAAAGAAGTTAAAGGATGAAATCAACTTTAAGAAGTTCCTAGATATCCTTAAGAAGTTCTATATCAATGTACCCTTTATTTAAGCATTAACTCAGATGCTATCATATGTTCAAATTTTGAAAGAGATCATCTTTAACAAAAAGCTTGAGAAATATGCTACAAGGACTTTAACTTAGTTTCGTACTATGATCTTGCAAAAACAATAGCATTGTTAAATTTTCTAGGTAGTTTTGTTATGTGATTTAGGTTCTTGTATAAACCCAATGCCTATATCTCTTTAAAGTAAGCTCATAATATAAGAACTCAGGCCTATAATAATGTGACTCTAGCTAGCGGATAGGTCTATTAGGGCATCTCTAACCCACCTTCAAAATGGAGGAGAAACACCATTTTGGAGGAAAAATCACTCCAATCCAACTCCATTTTCTCCTCCATTTTGGAGGAATGCTATAGTGTTCCTTCAAATTTGGAGGGGCACTATAGCAGCCTTCATTACTATTCACTTTTTTTTTCATTTTTTGTCTTTCTTTTTCCTTTCTTTTTCCTTTCTTTTTTCATTAATTCAATTTTTTAATTTTTTTCATTCTTTATTTTGTTATTTAAACAATATTTCAATATTTTCATTATATATTTATTTAAATAATTATAACTTTATAATAATTTTAAGGATTAATTTCATATTTATACTTTTTCATTATCTATTTATAACTTTATAATTATTTACTGTATTAATTTCATATTTATACTTTTTCATTATATATTTATAACTTTATAATTATTTACTTCTGAATAAATATTTTTAACAAAAAATTTTAAAAATATCCATTAGAAAACTTCAAATAAGTAAACCACAAATATATTTATATTAGTAGTCAAATAACATAATAAATTACAAACAAAAACAAACTAAATTAAACCATACTTACATGAATATTAATACTCAAGCAGTAGAACTAAATAAACAAAATACAACCAAAATATAATTAATTACTAATACAAAATTGAAAAATTTAATAATCAGGTAGATCAGTTCCATCTCTACCAATATTAGTAAAATATTTGCCAAAAATATTATTTGACGGGTTTGGCTGTGGCTGTGGCTATGGCTATGGTTGATGTTGATGAGGTTGATGCAATGATTGTTCCAGAGTCCGTGCTTGTTCAACTGCGATATAAGCATAACGACCAGGATCTTTAATTTGATTCACATCCTGAGACATAATTTTAATTTCTTCTTTCCATTGCTTCAAAGCCAACTTTTGTCTCTGAATCTCCATCTTCTGTCTAATCATTTCAATCGCTACTTGTCTATCTTCACTTTGTTTTTTCAATAACTCAAGAAGCTCGCAGTTTTTAGCTCTAAGGTTATTTATCTCAAAGGAAGATTTTTCCTCCACTTTTCTCTTCACTTTGGCCTTCTTCACCCCAATAGGCCTTTTAGATGAAGAGTCACCAATTTCATCATTGTTTAAATTTATATCAAAATTAGAAAGCACAGGAGATACTGGTACTTAAGATTCAGGCGTTGTATTATTGGATTTTGATGACACATCTGTAATCATATGTCATAACTTATCCTCAAATTACGTAAGATAAAATTGACAGCTATCATCCAAATCTTAACCATTCGATTAGATTTTATCATCATCTCAACCATTAGATGGATTACATCTGTAATCATGTCAGAACTTATCCTTAACTTACGTTAGATAACATTGACAGCTATCATCCAAATCTCAATCATCTAATTAGATTTCACTATCATCTCAACCGTTAGATGGATTACATCCGTAATCATGTTAGAACTTATCCTCAACCTTATCCACATCAGATAAAATTGACAGATGTCATCTAAATCTCAACTGTCTAGTTAGATTTCATCATCATCCTAGCCGTTAGACGGATTACATCCATAATCATGTTATAACTTATCCTCAACTTATGTCAGATAAAATTGACAGATGTCATCCAAATCTCAACCATCCAATTGGATTTCATCATCATCTCAACTGTTAGATGGATTACAACCTTATCCATTTTAGAACTTAAAAATAGCATCTTTTACTAAATCAGATATGCATCAATTTATTGAAGTGGCTTTGATATTGGCGATCCTTACAATATCAAATTCCAAGACATGTTATCATCTTCATCTTCATCTTCATCGTCGTCATCATCAAGTGATGATCAACTTGAGTTGATGATGCTTGGAGATGAAATAGCCATACCAAATTTGATACAGAAAAATAACTTAGCAATCGAGCTTCTTCGTAATTAACAAAACAACCAAGGTGGGCATTGTGGCTCCATTCCAGGGCATATAGTGATCAACCGCGATCATGAAACTGTAGATCATACTTTGTTTATTGATTATTTTGCAAGAATTCGCAGTATAATGATAATATGTTTCGGTGACGATATTAAATGTCCCAAAGTTTATTCCTTCACATTGTTGATGCTGTAAAAGAGCATGGTAGCTATTTCTAGCAACGAAGAGATAGGCTTGGTTGACTTAGATTATCTACTCTACAAAAAAAAACAGTTGCATTCCGGATGTTAGCATATGGTATACCTGCGAATGCTACGGATGAGTACGCTAAAATTGGTGAGTCATCAACAAGTGAAGGCTTGAAGAGATTCTGTCATGCCATTATCGAGATTTTTGCAAAGTAGTATCTTAGATCACCAAATGCTAATGATATTGCAAAGTTTCTTCATATTGGTGAGCAACGTGGATGTAGTCTTGATTGCATGCATTGAAAGTAGAAAAATTGTCCAATGGCTTGGTCGGGACAATATGCTGGACATTCAGGATCACTAAATATTATTCTTGAAGTTATCACTAATTATAATCTGTGCATATGGCACGCTTCTTTCGGTATGCTAGGTACAAATAATAACGTTAATGTGTTGGAATCATCACATTTACTTTCTAATCTTGCTCAAGGTATTGGTCGTCCTGCTCATTATGTAATTCAAGGAAAAGAATATAGTATGGGATATTATTTAGCTGACGGGATTTATCTTAAATGGTCCACCATTGCGTAAACAATCCATGAGCCACGTTCTGTAAAGAAAAAAATATTTTGCAATGAGACAAGGGTTATGTAGGAAGGACGTGGAGCGTGCATTCGGAGTTCTACAATCATGGTTTGTGATTATTATAGGACCGACTCGTTTTTGGAAGAAAAAATTGTTGCATGATATTATGACTGCTTGCATTATTATGCACAATATGATTGTTGAGGATGAATGCGATCTAAATGGACCAATCACAGGTGTAATGGAAGCTCCAGAATCGACTGTAGAAAGGGTTACAGATGAAAATACCTGATTTCAATAATTTTTTGCCCGGTATAAACTAGTCAATGAAAAAAATGCTCATATCGAATTAAGGAATGCATTAATAGAACATTTATGGGAGCAATATACTAATTCAGAGGATTAGTGATTATGTTATGTTTATTAGTGATTATGTTATGTTTATTTTCAGTGTGTGATATTATCTTTTGCTCTTTTTTTTATGTAATGAATGTTATGTGATCTTTTACTTTTTTTAATGTAATGAATGTTTTGTGCCTTTTTTAATCTTAAAATGTTTTTTATTTATGAAATTCAATTAAATTTAATGTTTGATATTACGTAATTATATTGTCATTTACTATAATTAAATAATATAAAATAATGCAATATATCTCATATATTATTTCATTTAATATTATCAAATAACAAATTATAGTTTAATTAAAATTTTATTATTTATTATTTATTAACATAAAAATATAACAATAATAATATTGTGAATAAAAATATACGCAAAAAAGAAAAGTTAGGTTAATTTTATAAAGTAATTTTAATAATCATTAATGAAAGGTGTAAAAGAATATGCTGAGAATATTCCTTTTTGGTGTGAAAAATAGAGTTATGGATTGGAGTGAAAAACACTGTAGCATCTCTAAAATAGAGGGGACGTTACTCTATTTTGGAGGAATGGGTTAGAGATGGCCTCAGGCACCTAATTAGAGTATATAAAGACCTAATTGTTAAAGTAGGAAATTTCATTTTTCCCATCAATTTTTTGTTATTGAAAATATAGTATGACATTAGGGTTCCCATTATCTTAGGGAGGCCTTTTTAACCACTGAAGGGGTAATAATTGATGTTTTTTAGGGCTAATTAACACTTAGGGTGAGCAAGTAGAAGATGGAGTTTAATATCTTCAAGGCTTTGAACAGACCTCTTACCCTCAATGATATTTATTAAAAGATAGATGCTGTAAACTTTGTTGTGCCTTAGGCCTAAACTTTTAGATTGTGCCTTTAGGTTGGAAGGAGAGGACTATAGACCTTGATGGGGACTTAGGGGAAGGATAGCCTTAATTCTTACCATCTAAAAAAGAAGCACCTTTACCTAGAATCGAAGAAATTACCTCATCACTAACATTATGCACATTTAGGAGACAAATAAGATTTATCCTATTAACATATCATCCTTTTTGAGTTTTATGTAGGAAGGTAAACGAGCTTATACAATTGGATATCTTGGACAAGTGAATAGTTGAATAGGAATTCCAGCTAAAAGATTTTTAAAGATGTATTTGTTAGGAGGAATCCCTTATTCTAACTTTACTTTTATTTTTATTTTTTGGCTTTAAGCTTTCAACTGATGTTTATTTAATTTCTTTTGTAGATTATTTTGTCTGATTTTTTAAGACTTTGCCTTACTATTAACATGAAATTAGGAGACATTTTTATACCTTAATTATCTTCCATAAGTTATTTTATTGTCTTACTTATCTAATACAAGGGAAAATTTCAAAAGTTAAGTGCATAATATGATTAAGTAATTGTAATGTAAACTTGAATTCATGAATGCTAGGTAAATAAATTTATTAAGTGATGATACGTTGATTTAACTTGAGTATCTCGTGAGAAATTGGGCCTTTATGTAAAATCTTTTCCAAATGAGGGAATCTTCTTTGATTTTTAATTTCTAAAACCTATATTTGATTTTTTTTTCAGGATTACATGTATGTATAAGCATTAAAATGGTAAAGGCACTTTGGAATTTTCTTTTGAGCAAAACTATGTACATTTGATCCCCTCTAAACCTTGTATAAAATTTTATCATTTTTTTCTTTATAAAATGATAGGTGTATATTGCATTGTATTTTTGTGGGTAATTTGATGTGTTTTTATTGATTAATTTTTTAGTATATGTTTGGGTTAAGAATTGTGTTAGTTCACGGATATTTGTGTTTGAAGTGTTCTTCGGGTGAGAACATGTTTTTGAGCTTCAGTTATATATATATGAGGTGCGGTGATTAGTTTTTAGTGTTTCAGGGCATTTAGAATAGTTTTAGAGGAGTCTCGAACCAAAACACAGTCTCGCGATCGTGGCGGGTAGGCTATGATTGTGACAGAAGCACCATCACAAGCCCATAATCGTGGCTAATATACCATGATAATGATAGAAACTCAAACATAGGGCCACGATTGTCAGAGACCAGATAAACCTAGACAAGATCGTGGCTTGCGCATAGACAGTCGCTGAGACACTTTTGGATTCGAGTTTTCGAGGGACATTTTGGACATTTCAGACCTCAAAAAGACACTAGAGTTATCTTAATTGGAAAAGACTATAAAAGTATAATGATGTAACCTTAGAGCGTAGTCTACATTTAGCCTACATTTGGAAACCCAAAAGAGAGAGAGAAAGTAGAGAAAGAAAAAATAAGAGGAAGAAGAGGAGGGTTTTCGACGTCGATTCTTCCTAAAATAGGTGATCTCTCGACATTGCTGCTTTCCTGGATCTTCCAACCTAAGTTTCATTTCCTCCACCATTTACCTTTTTATTCATTTAATGTGTAAGATTGAGATGGATTGTATAGTTATGAATTTTGAGTTGTTAATGATGTTCTTACTTTTCCTTCAAGATTTTGCTTACAGTTAATGTTAATCTAGTTGAATTGTGTTTACTTGATTTGGATGTTATGATTGATTAATGTATCTACATGTTCCAGTAACAAACTAACAGGGTGAATTGGATAAGAATGATTAGATTGGATTAAGAGTTAGGTGATCTAATTAACTACTTAATCAATCTAATCAGTAATTTCATGGAGAGGAATCTCGTGTCAGACCCGATTATTTATTAGAGAGCTTTAGAACTAATTAGAATTGTGGGTAATTTGTAAATTGAGAGATTGCAAGTCCATAATTCGATTAGGGTTTACAATTTAGGGAATGGTTATAACTCAAGGAGAGCAATCAGTCCTATGGTCATCTAGAACCAATAACCCATAAACACATAAATGGCTAAATTAGCATTAATGATAAGTAAAATCTCGTCTCTCATGACTAGATTAATTCTCTTGATGGATTTCCATTGTTAGACATTTTTTATTGTTGCTACTTTGTTAGTTTTAGTCTATTTTTCAGTTTATCATTCGAATTTGAGTCTTAAACAAAGCACAACTTGAATTAAGTAGTGCGTAGGCATAATCTCTATAAGACGATATCTGCTTTTTACAAGTAACATATACTTACAGTTTTTAGCGTAAAACAAGTAGTTTGTTTTTGCAGTCAACATAACCCAAATTCTGAAAATCAATTAAAATTTTTTTGACTTAAAAAGAAAGAAGGAAGAGTGGACTTTTGCAAGATATGAGGAGTTGGTGGGTGTTTTTGATCAAAATTTTAATGTACCTCCTCTACTAATTATGAAGTTACCATTCCTTTTTAATTTGATTAGCTCTTTTAACTCATTATAACTAAATTCAAAGACCTTTTGATTTTCTTTTTTGTATACATCTATTAGAATAGTGGAGATTAGATGACTTTCAAGCCTATGGTAAGCTCAATGTCATAAGAAAACTATGAATGTAGTTCACCTAAAATTTCAAACACTTATACTAGTGAGGGATACCATTTAAGAGACATTGTAAATTCAAAGTATTTTCAACTTAATAAAGGAGTTAGAGTAATATTTGTATTGTTTTATTTTTATACTAATTTATTTAAGAAATATTGTATGTTTAAGTTTTGCAATTTAATTAAAAGAAAAAAATATGTTTATCTTATGTTTTTAACTACTAAGTTAACCAATGTGTGTGGGTTGATTTTTATAGGTATCATTATAGTAAACCCTCATTATACTATAACTCCGTCACTAGGAACACCATAGGGTTTTAAGTTATTTTATTTTCAGTTGCTTGAGGGCAAGCAATGAATTTAGCATTGGATAATTTGATAAGCTCACATAATGGATTTTTATATGGGTTGAATTAGTTCGTGATATATATATATATCGAATTATATAATATTTTTCTATGTTTGATTCATTATCTTATAGGTTATGATTTGGGGTCAAAATTTTGAATTTGAGGGCATTATTATTCATAGTTTTTTGACTAAGAAGAAATTAAAGTTAATGGAAGACTTACGTTGGACCCCGTTTCCGGAGCCCAACATCAGACATGGGATCATGAAGCTTGATCGTGGAGGGAGGATTAGAATTTGGAAATTTGAAAGAAAAATCCTTCAGAAGCAAAGGTGGGCTTCGCCGCGACTAAGTTATCTTCGTTGTGGCAAACATATGCGAGTAAACCTCACTAACCCTTCAGTTCAATTTCGCTGCAGTGATAAGTAAAACTTCGCCACGGCAAAGTCGTCATAAGAAGAGCAGAATTTCCTTCAGGTGAATTACATCGCAGCAAACTCTTGGCTTCGCCACGATGAAAACCCCTGTGGCAGAACCCAGAACCCAAACTACTTATCTTACTAAAATGCAAACTTAAAATCTTTCAACCACATTCATCAATTCATCACAAAAACAAAATGGATAAGAACCTAACCACAAGTAATTTCTCAAAATCTTAATCTCATTTCCAAAACTGAATACTTTGTAAAAACATGAAAAATCATAGACAAAACCAAACACATATTTCATTAATATCAAAAGTAAGAGTTTTACAAAGGTTTAATGGCATTTCAAGCCACAATACAACATTTGCTTCATAATTCAAAAATACAAAAGATACTTGAAATGCAACTAAACCCTTAATTCCCAAAACCTAACCCAAAATTCAAATGTATGGAAATTCGGAGTAATGCCGTAACCCTTGACTACTCGATCTCTTGCTCCTCACCTGAAGATGGGACGGAATTAAGAGGGGTGAGCTTAAAGCTCGTGGGTAACAATTTTATAACTAGTAATAAGCAAAACCATTGAAATAATTCACATTTAATCATAAGCACATATTTCTCAGTTCTCAAATCATTAAACACTTTATAAACAATTCAAATCATACATTAAAAAAACTTGTCAACACATAAGCACATCAAAATGGCTTGGGTGGATCCAAAATAGAACGTACTATACATTTCCTATAAGGGTCCTGTGTAGTGGTGAATAGAACGTACTATCGCAATTCCACTTAATGGTCTTGCATAGCCATGAACTTATGGGAGTTCATAAAGGAGCTCCATGCCACTAGCGGGCAGGCAGGAGAAGCCT
Source organism: Erythroxylum suave (assembly GCA_027563595.1). Lineage (NCBI taxonomy): Eukaryota > Viridiplantae > Streptophyta > Magnoliopsida > Malpighiales > Erythroxylaceae > Erythroxylum > Erythroxylum suave. The sequence continues at coordinate 1,368 of JAOSBN010146505.1, read as the reverse complement.
TTTGTCAAAGTGCACTTGACTTAACTTAGGGGACCACTATAAACCCACATAATCATGTATTTCATAACTTGTAAACATATAGCCTCAACAACATTTTTCTGAAACTTGATTTCATAACCGTAATATCGTTTCAACAATCAATATCCTTTCAAAAATCACTTTCATCATTCATTTCATAAACCAATAACACAATTCATATACAAACATGTGGCACATTATCAAAGCATTCAAATAGCCTTAACGACACATTTATAACATAATTGAAAACATTTTAAAACTTTCTTGATTTTGAAGAAACATTAGGGGCTTATTACTTAACTATAAAAGCATAACCCACCTTGAAATCCTTGCTTATAAAAGTAGCTTAAGGATGTTCTTCCTCTTGCTCCTCTTGCCTCTTTTGATCACCTTCTTGATTTCCTTTAACAATAACAAAATCCCAATTTCAATAGGAATTCTAATTTGAGAACCTTAAGAAAATACATTTGATAAATATTTTTTCTATAAATATTCCCCATTTTCTTAAGTTTGTAATGACACCAAAATCATTCAATTTGGTTTAGTACTTTAAAAGTTATTCCCCAAAAATCTTCAGGTTGTTCTTATACTAAACAACATTCTATATTCAACTTCCATCCAAATATTGAAATCCTTTGAGACTGAATTAGAACTCCATTTCATCATACAAGTTGTATCCCTATGTCCCTAGTTTACACCAAATCAAAAATCATCTCATTTCGATAACTACACAAAAAGTTATGTCTAAAATACCAAAGCATGTTATATGTTGAAAAGTTGAGTTCGCGGTGGCAAAACCCAGAAGTTCACCACGGCGAATTGTCCAGAAACCTACTCCAAGAACATGTTTTATGATGCCACGGTGAAACCTAGAAGTTTGCCGCGGTGAAATTATCCAGAAACCTATTCCAAGAACGTGTTTTAGGACAGTTTTCATCTTCTTACTTCCCACCTTTCACATATAACCCATCTTAATACTAACCCATTTTTTTTACTTCATTTCCAACCCAATATCATTCACAACAATTCAAAATCTACTTTTGATCATTAACCAATCACAAACATTCATAAAGACCATTCATCAAAAACTTCCTACACATATTCACTTCTAACCAACCTTAAATATGCTTCATCTAACAATCAAGAAGGGTTAATGCTCATACTTACTTTCAAGAATCACCATCCCTAGTAGTTTTTCTCTTCTTTCTCCACTTGTCTTTCTCTCTTCTTTCACTCACATACAAGACTACAATTAATTCTTCCCCTTTTATAACTTTAATGAGTGTGAAATTCCCAATTTGCCCTTCCATTTATACCTAATGTCTATTTAAACTTAAGTGGTCTTCCAAA
>JAOSBN010146476.1:0-24888 GCA_027563595.1 Erythroxylum suave | reverse complement strand
ATTTAATAATTTAAATATATTTCAAATAAATATTAATTTTTAAAATACTTATTTTATAAAATAACATATTTTTTTAATATTTTGTTAATAAATATTATATAAGAGATTAAATAAATTTATTTAATTGAAAATAATTTATCTTTAATTTTTAACTAATATGTAATTATTATCAGTGATAAAAATATAACTACATTAACATTAACAACTAAAAAAATTTTTGTTTTTATTTAAAAGAAAAACAGGAACAAAAAACTGAAAACGAAAACTAAAAACTACAACAGAAAAATAAAAATAGAATCAAATGACCCCTTAGTTTATCATGCATGATGCCCTCCTACTGCAGTTGTGAGTTAGTACTGGATATTGCGTGAATTAGCTCATAATTTGTGTTGACAAGTTTCAGATCTATTACAGTGGAGTTAAACCAACCGGAAAGTTGTTCTTCTTTTATATCTCAAGTGTTTTCTGTTTTTTTCTTAGTTATTTAATTACTTAAGTTATTCATTTATTTTTTTCATCAAAAGATTGTTGAGAAAAATTCTTTGTTGAGGTTAACAGGAGTCGGTCGTGTTATTGGGTGTGAACAATTTCACGAATAGTGAGGACGAGGGGTAGTGTTAAAAGTTGAGTGGTGTCGGCTTATTAAAGCCTTATATAAAACAATCATTGTCCTTTGATCAAAGTATTAAGCTAGGTAAGGGCTCCGCAGATATAGGAAAAGTGTGTTGAATTGTGTTAACAATTTTCAATGTTGACTTGTTTGGTGTGTTTAATCTTTTTGATTTTGTTTGTGCTAGAATCGACTGGGAAAAATCTATAAATTGGCGACATCATTACATCCTTTGGATTTAGCAATTGGTATCAGAGAAGATCACAGAATCAGAACTTGGTACAACAAGTTAGTGCAGATCTACGTTTCGCAAACATGGCTATAAGTGAAGGTGCATCGATTAACAGGCCAATGCTGTTGGATGGTTCTAATTATCTTGCGTGGAAGCACTATGAGAGTTTTTATTCAGGCATAGGGAACAAAGGCATGGAACTCAGTGCTATATGGTTGGACACATCTAGTGATAACTGATGACAAGGAAGAAGTAATACTGAAAGACCCATCTGAGTAGACAAGAGTTGAAGAAGAGAGAGCACTTGAAAATTCACAAGCCATGCATGCCATCTTTAATGTTGTGGATGAAGGTCGCTTTTCAATGATACCAGCTTGTTAATAAGCTAAAGAAGCGTAGGATACTTTGCAGACCATACAAGAGGGATCGAAATCTGTGATAGCCTCAAAACTTCAAATGTTAGATGTGTGGTTTGAAGAACTGAAGATGGATGATAATGAAACCATTGGAAACTTCTATGAGAGATTGCACGATACAGCAAACCAATCACGTAAACTTGGGAAGAATTACTCTAACCTGAAACTGGCCAAAAAGATGTTAAGATCACTACCTCCAAAGTTTATTTTGAAAATTGCAGCAATTGAAGAGGCTTATGGCATCAATGACTCGTCATTGGAGAAGGTAATTGGAATTCTTACCAATTTCGAAATTAATTTATTGAGGAGCGAACAAGAAAGGAGCAAAGGATTAGCACTTCAAGCTGAAACTGGAAAAGGCACGAATGATATAGAAGATGAATCCGATGAGAATGAGGATCTAGTATTGTTAACACGAAATTTCAATAAGTGGTTGAAAAGAGCGAAAAAGGACAAATCCAAATTTAGGCAAAAAGGTTGGAGCTCATCGAACAACAACTTCAAACAACAAGTCAACACTCAAAAAGGTGAAAGAAAAGTAAAGAAATTCAATGTCATAAGTGTCAAGGCTTCAAACATGTGCAAGCAGAATGTTCTAACAGCTTGAAAAAGAGAAAAGGGAAATCCTTCACGAGCATTTAGAGTGAGAATGAATCTGAAAGTGAATATGATAATGAAGAAGAAATTGTGAATAGTGCTTTGCTAGTTACTTTGTACAACAAAAGTCTAGTTGCTTGCTTTACAAAAACCAAGAGGAAGTAACCGATGATGAAAACATGAGAAAATCCAAAAATTTTGGGAAAAACACAGACGAATCAGCTCAAAGCTCAATCTCAAATTATGATAGTGATGACAGTGGTTCAGATGATAAAAAGGAAAATATTTACGAAGCTTATGAATTAATGTATGCAAAATGGGTGCAAACATATAAGAAGAATGAAAAGTTGAATGAAGAAAACTTATCTATGAAGAACATTATTCAAGGTTTAGAGAAGAAATTTATGTTAACACTAGTCGAACTTGATGAAGCAAAACTGAAACTAGTCAGTACCGAAAAGGGTTTGAGGATGTTTAATGGTTACATAAAGAATTTAGAAAAACCGTTGGAAATCGGTAAGATAAAAAGGGATCTTCAAGGCATTGGCTACAAAGGTGAATGCTCTAAAGTGAATGGTTAGAAAAATAATGTGTCCGGATCTATCTAAGGAGAAACCTTACGGTTGGTTCCTACCCGTCATTTTTGCGGAGTTATTGGACATATAAGACTAAGATGCTACAAGTCACTATAGATGTTGTTCCAAAGGACCCAAAACCGAAAGAGCATATATTCCTTACAACTTTCTAGCAGTAGTCCATAATTTTGAAACACACTTAGGTTTAAAAGAGTCAATTGCAAGCTCTCGTAGCTCTTAAATCCATAAAGACGACTTCACATAACAATTGAAATTTTGACAGTGGATGTTCACGTCATATGACAGGAGAAAAGAGTAATTTATCTAATTATCAAAGTTATATGGATGGACATGTGACATTTAAAGATATAAAGAAGACGCATGGATGGACTGCCACATGTAAAAAATATGCTTCATATTGATGGATTAAAAGCCAATTTGGTGAGTATAAGCCAATTTTGTGACGATGGATTAATGGTTAAATTTACAAGTGATGAATACAAAGTGTTAAATGAGCAAGGAGAATGCATTGTGAGCGGCAAACGATTAGCAGACAATTTTTTTATGTTGCAGGTCACTACTACTAGCAAATCAGCCTTATACGACAATAATATAGACATATGACATCAAAAGCTTGGATATGTCACCTATAAGCTCATTAGCAAGTTGAAGAAATTGGAAGTTGCGAAACGTTTACCCTCAATGAACAAAGAAGACAAATCGTTGTGTAATGCATGTCAAATGGGTAAGCTGATGAGAGTGCCATATAAAAAGGTCTCACATGTACTTGAATTAATTCACATGGATTTGGTTGGTCCAATACAATATGATACCATTGGTGGGATGAGATACTTTTTAACTTCTGTTGATGATTATTCTAAGTGCACTTGGGTATCATTTTTGAAAGAAAAATAAGATGCTTTCAAGTCTTTTAAAAGCCTATGTGTAGGTTATGAATCTGAAAAATATGGAAGTGTTGAGAATTCGATCAGATCACAGAAGGGATTTTAAGAATGCCAACTTTAACGATTTTTATGATGAGTATGATATCATACAAGAATTTTCAACACCTAAAACTCCACAACAAAATAAAGTTACCGAGAGGAAAAATAGAACACCCTTCAAGAAATGGCCAGATCTATGTTGAATGGAAGAACGATTTATATGTGATTTTAGGCCAAAGCAGTCAATACAGTATGCTACATATGTAACAGAGTTTATCGTAGAAGTATCTTGAATAAGACATCTTATGAACTCTGGAAGGTAAAGAATCCAGATATGAGTTACTTTCATGATTTTAGCAGTAAATGTTACAATCTTAGAGATTGGGAATAGCTTGAAAAATTCGAGAGCAAGAGCAATGAAGGGATCTTCATTGGTTGTTTAACTCACAGCAAAGCATACCAAGTGTTTAATCAAAGAACCAAGAAAGTGTTAGAATCCATAAATGTGGTGATAGATGATGTGTCTCAATTGAATGCTATAGGGGTAGAAGAGAACATGCAAAATTGGCCTAGCGAACTAGCTCAAACAAGCAACGATACTAGAACCAAAAATTGCCTAGATTTGTAATTAGTTGTTATTGATGAAGTAACTGAGCAAACTGAAGAATTGTCAGTTAATTTATGTGATGAATCCTCCAAGACACTTGATGTGGAAATAGTTCGTTTAAATAATTAAAACTCTAGAGAAACTGATCTGAACTAGAATCCTTCCTCACGAATCAAAAGAATTCATCCAGTAGAAAATTTTATTGGAGATGTTAGCAAAAAAAGAAAAACAAGAGAAAGAAAAATAGTATATTACCGAGAACTCACAAGATATTTGTGCAACACCTCTTCAATCGAGCCTAAAAATGTTAGAAAAGCCTTACAAAATAAGTTTTAGATAGCAGCTATACAAGAAGAATTGACTCAATTTGCACGAAATGATGTATGGGAATTGGTGCGAAGACCATCGGACATGAATGTGATTAGAACAAAATGGGTATTTTATAATAAAACAAATGAAAAAGGCAATGTAACTAGAAATAACACAAGGATAGTGGCTCAAGGATATTCTCATAGTAAAGGAATAAACTTTGACAAAACCTTTTGCACCAGTAGCATGACTTGAGTCTATTAGACTATTGTTAGGTATAGCATGTGTGAAAGGCTTCAAGCTTTATCAGATGGACATGAAGAGTGCATTTTTTGATGAGTTTATACAAAAAGAGGTAAATGTTAAGCAGCCAAAAGGATGTTTTGATTCAGCCCATGCAGATCACGTTTTTAAATTGAAGAAGGCTTATTAATATCTGAAACACGCGCCAAGGGCTTGGTACAAAAGACTCGCACAATATCTCATCAAGTAAAGCTACGAACGAGGTAATATTGACAAAAGTCTATTTGTAAAGAAATTCATATCCAATTTGATGATTGCTCAGATTTATGTTGATGATATTGTGTTGGGTTCCACTTATCCTAAGATGATAGACGACTTTGTTGAATTAATGACGTATTAATTTGAGATGAGTATAGATAGTGAGTTGACCTTATTTTTAGGTTTGCAAATTAAATAAGTGAAGGATGGTAGTTTTGTATCGCAAACCAAATATGTGAAGAACTTAATAAAGAAGTTTGGACTTGAGAATGCTAAACATGCATGAACACCTATGAGTGGCTCTACGAAGTTAAATGAAGATGAGAACAACAAAAGTATTGATGTCAGCCTTTGTCGGAGCATTATTGGGAGCCTATTGTATTTAACAACAAGTAGACTAGATATATGTTATAGCGTTGGAGTATGTGACTATCAAGCTAATCCAAAAGATACACACTTGACAGTAGTAAAGAGGATCATTAGGTATGTAAGCGGTACATCTGAATTTGGAATTTGGTATACATATGACTCTACATCCTATCTAGCCGGGTATAGTGATGTGGATTGGGATGGAAATTTAGACGACCGAAAAAGCACTTCAAGAGATTGTTTCTTTTTGGGTAACAATCTAATTTCATGGTACACTACTACAGGAAGTTGTTATTCACAACTTCTTTGGATGAAATAAATGTTGGAAGATTATGGAATTGATCAGAATGCATTGACAATCCTATATGATAACAAGCATGTTATAGACATCTCGAAGAATCTAGTTCAACACTCATGAATGAAACACATTGATTTGAAGTATCACTTTATTTGAAAGCTTACTGAAACAAAATAGCCACCTTGTCATATGTGTCTATGAAAAAGCAACTAGCGGATAATTTTATAAAACCTCTTAACACAGTCAGATTTGAACTTCTTCAAGGGGTCTTAAGACTTTGTGCCTTAAATTATTAATGTGTAAATAAAAAATTGAAGCATTATTTTAATAGGGAATAAAATCCCTAACTTCCTTTATGTTCTTATTATGTTGCCACCATATATGGCACTCCTCATCTCTCGTTCAGTTGACACTCAAGCCTCTATTTAGTTTAATTGAAGAATCTTTTCACTTTTATTCAACATCATCATGCGTTTTAGGCTCCATCAAAGACTCTCTATCACTCTCATAAGTGTGGTCACTCTCTATCCCTTGGAAATCTCTCTCAGGTACATCTCTCTCCCTCTATGCCAGTGTCAATTTTTCAATTTGCTTAGGTTTTCATTGTTAGACATCAAAATGGGCAAGAACGTGGAGAAATCTTCCTCTTCGGATGTGGAGAAACCACCAATGGCACCCATTTGTCGTTCAAATCATCTACTGTTGAACCCGATGCCTAGGAGGAAATTAAGCGGGGTTCATTCATCTTTAGCTACTTCTATTGAAATTTTCGACATCACCTTAGATCGGGATAGACTACCAGAATGTGATGACACCATGCAAGTGCTTCTTTCCATAGTCGAAGACTTTTCATCTTATTCAGAAGAGATTCCCATTGCAGCTACTCCACTGACTGCTTCTCCTACAGTCCCTTAGAAATGGACTAAGCAACGAGCTCAGAAAATAAGTCACCTACCTCGATAAATTCCTTATGATTGTTTGACAGTAGGCAATGGGATATCGTTCAAATTTTACTCTTCCAAAGCTGAATGTAAATGGGAGACTCTCACTGATATCAAGTTGGTTATTGACCACCCGATTAATATAAATTAATTTCAACAGTACCGACTAGATGTTTTGTTATCTAAAATGACATTATTGTAAGCTGCGTTGCTACCAAAACATTATGATGCTGAACTAGTAAATTAATTTTATTGCAATTTGACTGGTGATTTATTGACTAATACTGCTTTCGGTTATAAATTGGTGTATGTACGGGGTCAGCTGGTAGATTGAATATTTTTATGAGGTTTGGTAATCTAATTGGAGGCCAAATTTATGAAGATAATTGGACTGTTTCTAATGATCTAATAGCTACTGTGTTAACTAGAGGAAAATTAACTGCTTGGCAATCTAGTTTGGTGCTACGCTTCTCTATACTGTCACAAAAGTATTTTGTGATTTATAAGTTAGTTTTAGCTAATTAGATGCTCAGTACACCTGTTGTTTCAGTTTATATAGGCAAAACTAGTCTATGCCATTGGTATTAGGGTGAATTTCAATTTAGAACGACTCATACTTAAAGCTATGCTGGCTATTAGGGGTGAGTCGTATTCCCTGCTATCTTTTCTTTGTTTGATTTCTCAATTTTTATATACCAATGGTATCCCTCGGTTGGAGACGAGCATAATTAAACCAGTCACTTTAATGAACATCTTGCCAAGAAGTTTCAAGCAATCACGAGTTGTAGATTTACCTACACTTCACTTGGTCCTTTAAATGCCTCGGGGACTTCCTCTATCAATCCTCATGCTGCTTTGTTTACTGAAATTGAGTGGATTCAAGACATTTTTTAAGTGTGACTTGATGCTCTTCGTCAACTGAAGCAACGGGTTCTTCGATTCTTCGGTGCCTCTTAACTTTTCTTTTTAGCATCCTTTGTCCCAAAGGGGGATATTATTTTGAGTTGTTTGTGAATGTTGGATACTTTTGTCTATGCTTGGACCTTAGATTGAGGGGGAATATTGTGACTTTAATATTTATTTATCCGGTTATGTTATTCAGGGGGAGTTTGTTATTTGTGAAAAAAATGCCAAAAAAGGGGAGAATGTTAAGATATTTGTTATATATCCCATTATTTAATTTTGACATTTTTTATTATTAGATCTTCAAGATAATGAAATCTTAAAATCCAAATTAATATGAGGTATAACCAAGTAATACTTCTTATTTGAATTAGATTTTTGGACAATGATTCAAGTGTGAAAGAAATCTATCTTGAATAGGAGTTTGGGTAATCACATTGTTGTGGGTTGTAGGACATTGTGAGGCAGCTACAGATTAAGAGCATGTGTGACTCCTTCTTTGCATTGTTTTTGGTTGGTTGTATGTTGTGTGTGAGTTGAGGCTATGGGTTTTTGATATTGGTGATTAAAAAGTGCATGAAAGGACTGATGTGCTAATCTTTATGTTGGTATAATATCATATCATCTTGGGTTGCAACTTTTTTTAATTGATTTCGTAATGGGTGCGACATCTCGGTACTTCAACGTTGATTGATAGATTCTTATGGGTGCAACATCTTAGAATGTTCATAACTAGGCGTTGATCTTTTGATGTGAGGCTCAAAGCTAGGTTGTTTTGCATATTGTGTGTCTTCTGCCAAGGTTAATCATAGTGAAGGTTCCGTTGGATTTTCATGTGAAGTTTTGTTTACTTGGTCTATCATGTTTGATGCCCTCTTGCTGCAACTGTGAGTTAGTACTAGATATTAAGCGACTTAGCGCATAGTTTTTGGTGACAATTTTCAAATCTAGTACAGTGGAGCTGAACCAACTGGAATTGTTCTTCTTTTATATCTCAAATGTTCTCAATTTTTGCTCTTAGTTATTTAATCACTTGAGTTATTCATTTAATGTTCTTTCGTTAAATTTTGTTGAGAAAATTCTCTGTTGAGATTAACAAGAGTTGGTCATGTTATTGAATGTGAATTACTTTCACAGGTAGTAAGGACGAGGGGTAGTATTAAGGGTTGAGTAGTGTCGGCTTAGTAAAGCCTTGTATAAAACTATTGTTGTCTTTTGGTGAAAGTATTAAGTTGGGCGAGGGCCCCACAAACATAATCAAAGTGTACCGAACTGTGTTAACAAATTTTGGTGTTGATTTATTTTGATGCATTTAATCTTTTTGATTTTGTTTGTGCTAGATGTTGGAGTATGGATTCGATCTGGACCGCAGCGGAATAATCACGAAACTTTTTTGTAACTTTTGATTTCCCGAAAATCAAGATCTATTTAATTATATAAAATGATCAACACAAATCATAATAAAGTGGAAACTTAATTCGTGCCTTATTCCAAAGCTTGATCTTTATTTTGTCGTATCTCTTAAACCATTCCCAAAACTAATTTTTTTAACCACCTTAGCCGCACAAATGTCTGACCTCTAATGGTATCTACAGAATGAGTTGAGAGAACTCTGTAACTTTTACAGAGAGTTATAGAGAGGGTTAAACAAGGAGTGCTATCTCCATAGAGCTTAAACCTATTTATAATAAGCTTTGGATATTTTAGTAATTTAATTGAAATTAAATTCTAATTTCAATTAAACTTAATTAGAATTACAAATAATTCTAATTAAATACTAATTATGCCTATATAAGATTCAATATCTCATATTGATCCTTATTTATTAAATATCTCATATTTAATCATAAAGTTTCTCAAACTTTACAATCAAGTCCAACTTTATTAAATTAACTTTGCTCTCTTCAACTCATTCCATATGTGAAACCCATTAGATTCCCAGATATGTTAGCAATGATTATAATTATAATTCTAATTCTAATTCATAATTAGAATTAGAAAAATTAAAACTCCTTTTAATTTATCTTTAATTCTTTAATTGAATAATTTATAATCATAGATCAAGATTGGCGTCTAGCAATATATCATGACCACTCAAATATTTAGGAATGTCAAAGTGGTTTTGAGTAACCTTTATGCACTTAATTTTTCTGTATAATTCAATTCTTTTATCAACCAATGTTTCAATTAGATACAAAGCATGAAATTAATGTCTAATTTATTTTGAGTCTAATTATATTAGTTCTCTCTCATAAGATATCAATTCAATTAATTATATTTGTAAACTATTTACAAAACGTCATTTTACCTTAACCAAGGATTTCCGAAATCAATACTAATCGAGAACAACAAAAAATTCTCCCTAATTACTTTAGGGTGATGAATCGTATCTTAATCACTCAACTACCTCCATATAGTTCATGCTACATCCAATGACTACCGATTAAATGACCCATGATTAAATAAATCATAAGTAGTATCAAAACATATCAATTCCCATACAAGATAACTTTGATGACCTCAAGTCAAAGGATCACTTATATAATCATCACAATAAGAATTCCATTGACATACAAGTAATGTTCCAAATGGATTTCTCATATCGGATCTGCTTACTGAATTTGTTCTCTAACAAGCACCTATACGTTTGTTTAAGTGTCGCTATACTTTAGCCTATGAGATCGATTACTTCCTTCATAAGAAAAAACAAAATGTGTATTAGTCTTTTTACATTATATTAATGTCCAATCTTAATAGAACAGTGACTAGGAACATTTAGGAATAATACATAAAATTAATATGAATCTCATAATTATAATTTCATTTACAATGTATAATTATCCCATGGACTTTATCATATACATCTAAACATATACAAGATAAAGAATGTCTTTAAATAATTTGTCACTAAACTATAACCAAAGCAATTGGCTGTAGGGTATAAACCAACAATCTCCCACTTGCACTAAGCCAATCATTTAAGTATCTCATACCATATCACCATATGACAATTATTCTACTACTGGGACAGTGGCTTAATGAGAGACTTCTACAAGATTCTCTATAGTGAGCACTTGCTTAAATCTTACAACTCCCATCTTAATTATCATCATAATTAAGAAATTTTGCCTAAAGACATGCTTGGATCTTTTATGAGACATTAGCTCCTTATGCATGCCCAATGGTTCTAATGTTGTACAGCACATTACTGTCTTGAACATTACAAAGAAACTATACCAATTTGCTAAAGAACTTGTTGATCCAATTAATCATTTCCACTAAATGAAAAATGTATTATAGCTTAATTAGCAACCAATCGCTACATTGGAACCTTTCTAATCCTAAATGATATTTTTCTAAGTAAATAAATCATAATCAGGACTTACTTCTAAAGTTATATCCTCTCAAATATCAACTTACACATAGGGTAATGGATATCTTTAATACTTCACAATTATCTGATAACTCAAATACTAAATATCTTTAGTACATTATCTATGTACTTGGACTTAAAATAAGTTAACAACTTCTAATCTATCTATATACATCTAATTCCCATAATTAAGTTGTTATCTTTTCATGTCCAACAAGAGCTGTTCTTGGACAATTATATGTTCAATAATTGAAAGTTAGATCTGTTGTTCTCTGTAAGCAATATGTCTTCGCATACTCCCACTGAAGAGGACAACTATACTCCCACTAACCTTCTTGTAGATGTGATAAATTCATAATCATCTCTAAAACAAACTCTTTGAATTCATCATGAAAGTGAATCTTTTAATATCTCGTAGCCTTTAACTATTCATCAAATGTATCATTAAAGGCACCACTTCCAATTAGATGTATTGTCATGAGAATTGAACTTTTCAAATTTCTTCTTACTTCCATTACTCATCTTGAGAACCATTCTCCTATAAATATACATTGAAACAAACAATTTGTACAACATGTTTGTAAGAATATCTCCAACTTTTGGAGATCTAATAACCTTTTAATACTCAATTTAGTGCTAAACTAAATGGATATACATGCTTCATCTAAGAATCACATCCTTAAATCACTAGCTTTAACTATTTCAAAAAACTTAGCATTTCATATCTAATATGAAATCTTGCTAATTGATTCAATTGGATCTATAGAAGGTAAGTAATTATACTAAGCATTGCTATAAAAGAAATATTGTTGCATCATACTATATCTCTTATTGTATTTTACTCCTTACGTAAATCCATACTCTTATGAATTTAGTTGTGAAAATATTCACCAAAGAATCTCATTCCTTGTAGATAACTAAAAATATTAAACTTGCCACAAGGATCTCATCGATGTGCTTTAACATTCTCAATGATTCATTTCTATTTAGAATTAAACAATTTGAAATTTTCAAAACTTTAAATCAACATTTCATTTAACACATATGACTATATCACATAAAGTCATTAGTAATATAATGAAATATAATATTAACCTTTTATGAATTGTTATTCCATCCAATACATCATATGTATAAGATTTAACAATTCAATACCATCATCATCCTTTCACCAAAGGCTGATTTGGTTATTTTTCAACTTTACAAGTTTCCAAGTTCCATATGATTCATAATCAAAAAGATACATATATCCTAGTATGTAACTTTATGTTTCTCGTTATTTTCATTTAACCAATATGGCACAAAAGGACTATCTCGGTTATCTAACCTTTTATTGTTGCCATTTATGTGAAGCATAAGTTTCCTTTAATCCAACACATACAAACTCTTTGTATAAAATTAGATCAACTACTTTTACTTAACAATCTATTTCTAACCATGCATTGAACATTACAATAATGTTGAATCTAAATTCAGTATCAAATACTCTTAAGCATGAATTAGAAATACATATGACTCTATAATATCACATATAGGCAAGAAAGTCATGCAATCATTTTCTTCTTATAAATACTATTATCATACTATAGCAAATTGTAGTCCATAGTTATGTTTTTAGTAGGCTAAATTAAGTGAAACTATTCTAACAACTTATTATACATTTTCGCTCTACTCTCTATAACCCTTTGTATTTTGCTATCATGGTGTTAGCATATATATTACATGTTGTCATTAAAGTTTATGAGATATTAATCAACTCAAAATGTCAACACATTTTGTTATCTATATGATTTTGACATATCTCTAAAACTTTGTCATCAAATCCTCAACATGGATTATAGTATAATAACATAATGGACATACAATTTTCTATTTAACTTTTAAGAACTCTTTTCAAATATAACCTATATCCAAGAAATTTGGATCACTAACTTAGCATCAACTATACTAAACAAGGTAAGTTTCACTCATAACAAAATAAATGTAAGAAAATAAGTAATCAATTATATGTCATGACTACTAAATAAGATTAGGACTTTAATCATGCATTTGGTTAATCCCAATATTTTATTCGAAATAATAGCCCTCACTAATATTCGGAAAGATTACTCTAATCTTTCTAGTGGGCCAAGATCCCATTCAAGTGTAATTGATCTTGAGTTTGCTCAACAAACTAATTAGCCTTAAATTATGTAGATAACAACTTTATTAATCCCATTTCATGTGACCCTTAGATCCGTTAGGCGACAACTCTTGCCAAAACATATCTTATATATTATTCCTAACCTTGCCTCTATATTCATATGATTATGACTTTGCTCATCCAAATCACACAAATTTAGTTAAGTAGAACCTATTATCATAAGACTAAACCTGTTAGGGTTAAAGCAGCCTTGAGTTTGCTCAACAATCCTACAATAAACAAAACTCTGATTTATTCTTATAACAATTGAAGGCATCAATCACGTTATATATCAACCATATAAATAAAGCATGCAACTTATACAGTCATAATCAAATTATATGCATAAAATATCAAGCTTGGTTTGATTCTAGTTTATTGATCTTCATAATCTAAAATAATATTTCCAACTATTTGGAAACATTAAATTAGACTAAATTCATTGATTCCTAAATGAATTAAATTCCTATTCCAAATAGAAATTTTAATTTGCTTTGAAAATAAATTTTCAAATCCAATTAGAAACTATTTCCAATTTATCTTGACTCCTTTAACAAAATTTAATTGAAAACAATCTTCAATAAATTATTCTTCTTACTTATTATATTTTAGAAAATTTTCTTTTCCAAAATTATATAAGTAACATTTTCTAATCTAATTAGAAATTTCTATTTCTAAACTGATTAGAAAATACTATTTCCTCAATTAGAAAAATATTTTCTAATGTTAAAAGAAACTGAGTTATATCCCCCCCAAGCCAGGTGGAGCATGCATGAAGGAGTCAGATGCTTCTTCTATTCTTTTCTTTGGCGCAGCTGGGCCATCATGGACTTAAACCAGATACCTCATCCGTAAAGTAAATCATCGCACCTACGGTCCAACCAACTGGGAGAGAATTAATAGATTCCTTTTCGGGAGCGATCCATCCTTCCCGAACGCAGCATACAACTCTCTGTTGTACTGTGCTCTCCAAGTGTGCTTGTTCCCCCCTTCTTCCTTGCTATGGCAATTCTTTTTGAAATAACTCCGATGAGAAGAAAAAAGAAGGCGTTAAGAGACCCTCCCGACCCCACCTTAGACGCTCTAAGATCTTTTTTCAAACCTGCTCTCTTTTCGAGTCAAGAGATAGATAAATAGACACATCTCATTGCACTAATCAGGGGCGTTCGTAGTGACTGAGGGGGTCGAAGACCAAGAAGTGAGTTATTTATTAGTCAAGCATTCTTTTTACGACTAGATCCAATCTCTTGATCCCTGCGGAAAGGAAAAAGAATTTCACGTTCTTCCCACTACTTTCAAAATTAATTAAAACACTTTAAATTTTAATTAAGAAAGTCATCTTATATTATTTATTTAGAGATTTTTTAATTAGTTAGAAAATCTTTCTTTAATAAATTAGAAAACTATTTTCAAAAATATTAAAGAAAGCACATTTTTCTTAATTAAAAAATGAAAACACTTTTTTAAAAATTAATCAAGAAAAATAATTTTTCTAAAATCAAGAAACTTAATATTTATAAATAATCAATTTCTAAATAAATTTAATGATAATTCTATAAACAAATAAAATTATAAATTTAATTTATCTCAGTCAAATTGAATTAAATAAACTTAACCCAGAAACACCCTTCCTAATTACTTAAGAAAACACTTTTCTTAATTTTAAGGACTCAAATTAACTAATTTTAATCTAATTGAAACTAATTAATTTTTATTTTAGAAACTACTTTTATAATTAATTAATTCCAATCTAATTGAAAATAATTAATTCTGATTTTAGAAACCATTGTTCTAAAATAATTAAGAATCAATATAATTATTAATCTTAATCAAATTCAAAAAGTAATTATCTTAATTTTGGAAATGAATGGATAATTTAATTTAATTTAATAACTTAACCCCTTGAAAAAATAAATTAAATTCCAAAGCATTCCTAATAAAATTAACCCATGAAAACATATTTTCAAAATTAGAAAAACACTTTTCAATTTTATTAGGAATATAGATGAATTTAATATCCATTAAATTTATTTAAATAAAATTAATATTTTTTAAAACCATTAAAAATAAAAAAATAAACAAGGTGAGGAAGTGTCTGCACGCGCCAGTCACGTCTTTGTGGAGAGCTCAATCACGCGCCCATCGTCTTCTCCAGAAACATGGAGAGTGTTGCTCCCACGCTTCCCACGTCTCTAGAAACGTGGAGACTGTTGCTCCCACGCTTCCAACATTGCTTGTTCTTCATCATCAACTATCAGGTCTCCAATTGACGGTTCTCAAATCACCGCCCCATTAACTTCTCTAGCTTCTCCTCACTGTCAACTCCTTGCTGTCTCCCTGCCACTGCCAGACATTTGAAGCCGTCTACAGTTATAGCGAGGAGACGGTTCTCCCCGCTAGCACCGCCGCTAGCCATCGAGTCAAGTGGTGCCAACCAAGGAGTCGCTAGAGAATCGATGGGCATGAGCAACACTAAACAATGTCGCTTCACTTTCTACAGATGGGCATTCCATCCTCCAAACTAGTGCTAGTGAGTTTTTTTAAAAAAATCTAGCCATAGTACAACCAATACACAATACACAAAGCATAACCTAAGTTTTGCATAAACACGATAACCATAACAACACTATTTTTCATGTTTTCCTTCTTGTTTTTCAGAATCTTATTCAAAATGAACACAAAACTTAACGAAAATACCATAATTCACATAACACAACAAACTACAATGCAAACACAAACCGCCAGACAATCCTTACTCCGACAGTCAAAAAACCAACGTTTTCCTCCAAGATTCTCACTTAAAATCTTGGTTATGAGTATTTCAAACCCACACCTGAACAACAAGAGGAAAACGTCAAGACAATCTAGGTACTTCAAATTTTGGTTTCGAGTATTTTAGAATTCTAATTGGAACTTTTCAGATTTCTGGATTTAAGGTTCATATTGTATTAATCTGAAACACTTTTCAGATTTTGGTTGCAAACCTTTTGCAATTCAATTCCAAAATTATATCCAATAACAATCAAAAAATTTAATCAAATTATAGAAATAAAATTTGCTCTGATACCATTGTTGGAAAATCGGGTTGGGATCTGATCATGACCGCAGCAGAATAATCACGAAATTTTTTCGTAACTTTTGATTTCTCGAAAACCAAGATCTATTTAATTTTATAAAATAACCAACACAAATCATAATAAAGCATAAATATAATTCATATCTTATTCTGAAGCTTAATCTTTATCTTGACGTATCCCTAAAACCATTTCCGAAACCGATCCGTTTCAACCACTATAGCCGTACAAATATCTAGCCTTTAACTGTATCCACAAAATGAGTTAAGAGAATTCTGTAACTCTTACAGAGAGGGTTAAGCAAGGAGTGCTACCTCCATAGAGCTTAAACCTATTTATAATAAGCTTTGGATATTTTAGTAATTAAATTGAAATTAAATTCTGATTTCAATTAATCGTATGAATTACAAACAATTCTAATTAAATACCAATTATGCCCATATAAGATTCAATATCTCATACCGGTCCTTATTTATTAAATATCTCATATTTAATCATAAAGTTTCTCAAACTTTACAATCAAGTCCAACTTCATTAAATTAACTTTGCTCTCTTTAACTCATTCTATATGTGAGACCCATTAGGTTCCTAAATATGTTGGCAATGATTATAAATTTTTAGATAAATTAAAAATTCTTTTAATTTATCTTTAATTCTCTAATTAAACAATTTATAATCATAGATCAAGATTAATTAGCGTCTAGCAATGTATCATGACCACCCAATATTTAGGAATGTCATAGTGGTTTTGACTAACCTTTCCTTGCATAATTTTTCCGTATAATTCAATCCTTTCATCAACCAATGTTTCAATTAGACCTAGAGCTTGGAGTTAATGTCTACCATATTTTGAGTCCAATTATATTAGTTCTTCGTCATTAGCTATTGATTCAATTAACGACATTTGTAAACTATTTACAAAACATCATTTCACCTTGGTCAAGGATTTCCTAAATCAATACTAATCGAGAACAACAAATCATTTTCCTTAATTACTTTAAGGTGATGAATTCTATCTTAATTACTCAACTACCTCCATATAGTTCATACTACATCCAATGACTATCGATTAAATGACCCATGATTAAATAGATTATAAGTAGTATTAAAACTTAGCAATTCCCATACAAGATAACTTTAATGAACTCAAGTCAAAGGATTACTTACACAATCATCATAATGAGAATTTCATAGATATACAAGTAATGGTCTAAATGGATTTCTTATATTGGGTCTGTCCAGTGAATTTGTTCTCTAACAAGTACCAACATGTTTGTTTAAGTATCTCTATTCTTTAACCTATGAAATCGACTACTTCCTTCATAAGGAAAAACAAAACGTGTGCTAGTCTTTTTATGTTATACTAATGTCTAATCTTAATAGAACAATGACTAGGAACATTTATGAATAATACATAAAATCAACATGAATCTCATAATTATAATCTCATTATAATTTCGTTTGCAATGTATAATTATTCTATAGACTTTATCATATACATTATATGTACAAGATAAAGAATGTCTTTAGATAATTTGTCACTAAACGATAACCAAAGCGATTGGCTGTAGGGCATAAACAAACACTATAAATGACTAAGAAAAATCTGTAAGCTTGCGAAACCATTAGTTCATTTGGATTTAACAGTAATCCGTGGGTAAATATAGTTGAAATTACAGACGGAATGACAAATTTTCGTTAGTAAAGCAACTAAGAAAGTTTTTTTAAAATATATAATATATACCGTCAATAAATTAAAATTATGAATGATGCATAATTTAAACAGTTATAAATTTAATAATATACATTAATTTGTTTAAACATAAATTTGATTGATGATATAAAGTTAAAAATATCTTAATTGATAATAAAAACATTACATTGTACATAACAAGTATTTGTAATACAAAATAAATGACCAAAACTACAATATTGATCTGAAGACGGCAGATGCTCTGGTTGGTACGATGAGGTGCTACCCCTACCTTTCAACTCACCCACCTCATTGCAGAGCTGAGTTATGTACTCCATCAATTGCTTCGCTGTGCTCTAAAGCTATTGGACTTGATTGGTTGTGGACCGCCTATTGGATATAGTTGTACTGGATGTGGAGGATTGCGAATAACATGTATTCGCAAATGAACCTAAGTCGAATATCCTTCCACGATAGTCCCTACAATCCATTACATCAAGATAGGTTTCACTCTCAACAATATGCTCAAACTGCTAAGAATGTCGTTAAATGCTTTCTTATATTTGGTCCTATTAGAAGGCAATCTTTAGATTAGTAACTAATAATTAATAAGCATTAATATTAATCCATAAATTTCATTCACATCTAGTTTTCTATAATGACTGTTGACGAATGTCACACTGTCATGCTTCTTAGTATGAGTGTGTAAAAAGAGCTGACGACGTGTAGGTCTCATGCCCATAGACTTTTCCTACATAAAAATAAAATGTTATAAGTATATTAGAGTTTATAAAAATTGTGGCAAAGAATCCTCTATTTTTATGATATCTACCCTTTGTTAAACAAAGAAAATAAATCAACAATGCAGCTATATTTGGCTCCAAACATTTATAACATTATCACTCTCAATAAGAAACACATATTGTCATTCCAAAATTCACACATCAAATTCAATTGAAATACAGCAAAGAAAAGAAATGAGGATATAAATGACAAGTGTAGATACTTACAAGTCTCTTTACATGCTCGTGGTGGGTAATAGATCCTCCCATATGTACAGGAAGACTCTCTCCCCTTGGTCCTCCACTTTTGTTAGCCAAATTATGCTCTAAAACAAACATGGCCTCAGGTAATGTCCAATACTGCAACTAACGACTCCATATTTCTTCAAAAATGTAAGGCAGTCGTACACCGGCCCTATGTATCATAGCAACAAAGTCGCAATAACGTGTACGCACTTGTCTCTCCCATATTATATAGAAGATCTCGTCAAATTGAGAATCTCAAAAAAAATCTTTCTGAAACAAAAGGAAAAACATTCAATAAATACTTATGATGTAATAATATTTATCTTATTAATGTATAGAACTGTTAATTAAAAAAGAAAATAATAATTTTTGTGTACCTCAAACTCGTGATAGTAAAATTCTTTTGTCGCCTAAAAGATATTCTTCCATACATAACCCTCAGGATCAATCTTCTCCTTAAATTTCGATGTCATGTTTCTTAAGTAGGGTCCAGATAGAAATAACCTAATATAAAAACAAATAAATTTATACTATTTTTTAAATTTAAACCTATAACTTAATTATAAACATATAGCGTTTCATATATTTTCAGTTACATATTATTGACAACTGTGATGTATTTTCTTCCATTGGGTCCCTCAGCTCTAGGCTGGTGGTCGTCTCCTTCATCCATGTTGTTTACCCCTGATATCCATGTCGGTATAAGGGTAATGAATAGTGTAGGGGTGGTGGATGATGTAGCCTCATCTGCAAGTGTAGTAGGTGGAGGGAAGAAGGTGATTCAGCTCCAGCTGCTACACCATGAGATGCTTCACTTGTACAGTAAGTACCTCTGAATCGTGGTATAAATCTTAGTCGCATCATATTTTGTCTTCTCTTTGGTGGCATATTTCAACTTGAAATTAATATTTGATTATATTTTGTAGAAATATTACAATTTGATTTCAATATTTTATACAATATATTGAAAAGGAAATAATTGATTTATTGAATATAATATTCAATTACAAACACAAATTAATCGCTATCATCACTTAATTGTAAATCAAAATCATCTTCTTGTTTTGAAAATTTTGAATCAAACTCAGGCTCTTCTTCAGATCTCTGGCCCTCCCTATCCTCTCCAGATAAAATTTTAACATATTCATTACATGGATCGTTCAAAGATTCATTATCCTCATATACGAGAGATGCATTTATTACATAAGCATCTTCCTTAAACGCTTCACTTTCAATTCTCTGTTCTCCTTTTTCACGTGATTCAAAAACACCTATTAGTTTAACTTTGCAAACAGCCAACGAATCTGACTTATCTTGTCGTAAGCTCAGAAAAGGGATATAATACACCTGGATTGCTTACATTGCCAACAAGAAAGGTTCAAAATGTCGAAATCTTCTTCGCTTATTGATTTCAACTAGATTGTATCAACTATGCACTTTTGTACCAACATTTGAAGTTAGATCAAACCAGTCATACTTAAATATCACACTTTACTTTATTGGCAATGCATGGTACTCAATTTCAAGTATCTCAATAATTTTGCCATAGTAATCCATCAATTCTCCCTGTATGCAAACTCCACTATTTATTGTTGCCATGCTATAACCATGATATTCTATATGATATTTATATCTATTAACGAAATATATCGGATATGATTTAACAGTTTGCAAAGGTCCCTTCGCACAATCACATATGAACTTGTTCTCTATTGGATTTTCTAAGGCTCATATTAAGCAGTATAATGTCATTTGAACACTTAAATCTTATAATTCAATCATTTCAATATTTGTAAGTGAAAACTTACATATTGCTCGAACCATCGAGGAAAGTATCTTCCAACTTCTTTATTGAAATCATCCTGTGATTTTTCGGGTATGAGCTTGTGTAACAATTCCTTGTATAATCTAAAAAATTTATTATGTATTTCAGTTGTGAATGACACTAAATTTCAAAACCCAAATAATCACTTGGTACTTACTGTATGAAAGGTTGAATCTCTTGATAGTTCAATAAAATGTAACCATAGGCAGCATCAATTTCTTCCTCCATTAACATTCTTCTTGTTGAACGTCCATGTTTTCATCCAGAATATGTGAAAATGGATAAGTTACCATCAACATTACTAGTTCCTCTCCCATCGTCAGTACGAGGAACTTTTCTTTGTCTTCTGTGAACATGCGATTCAAAATAATGTGAACAAAATTTACTAGCTTCCTCCACTAAATAAGCATTACATATCGAATCTTCAACTCTAGCCTTGTTCTTCGCATTTTTCTTCAAATAATGCAAATACCTATATAAGCGAATATAGTTATACGAATTTAGTTATAAGAACATGATATGACTTCAATTACAATCATTTTTGTTGAATTACGTAGAGATACATCCATCGATATTGAACTAGACTGGCTAGTTTAGCCTCGTATGCTAAATGGACAGGTAGATGCTTTATATAGCTAAAGAAACTTGGAGGAATTACCCCTTCTAACTTGCACAAAATTACTAGAATTTTCCTTTCTAGTTTTTCCATTTAAGCCAATTTAATTTCAGATGATGTTAAGCGTTTGAAAAGCAAACTTAATTATATTATTACTTCCCAAACTTTATTCAGTAGCAACTCCCAAAATGCAATTGGAATTAGCCTTTGCATAAACACATGACAATCATTACTTTTCATCCCAATTAATTTGTACTTCCTCAAGTCCACACACCTTGCCAAGTTTGAAAAATAACCATCGAGAAACTTTAGACTTTTCAATCGTTCGCACAATATTTTCCTTTGCTTTTTGTCCGAAGATTAACATGCTTTTGGATATTTACCGGTGCGACAATATTTATATAACTCATTCCTTCTACAAAAAAGCTTCAAATTAGCTCGCGATTTTGCATTATCTTTTGTCCTCCCTTCAATGTTCATAATAGTATTGAACAAATTGTCAAAAATATTTTTTTCAATATATATCACATCTAAATTATGACGCATCAAATTAGTTTTCCAATATAGCAAATCCCAAAAAATGTTTTGTTTTCTCCAGCCAAAGTTTCTACTAATGCTTGTATTAATTTCATTAGCTTCAAATTATGTAACTTTCAGTAAGCCTAATTCCTCAATCTCCTGCAATATCTCTTCACCAGCTTTGTGAGGTAGAAGAGGTGTTTTTACCATCATATTCTTAATGAACTTTTGTTTGTTGCGCCTAAATGGATGATCTGGAAGAAGAAATTTTATATGGTTGTCAAATCAACATATTTTGCCCCCGTTTGGAAGATAAAACGCATCAAAATCATTGTCACAATAAGGACAAGCCAATTTCCTTACTGTGCTCCATTTGGACAACAAGGCATATGCCAAAAAATTACTAATTGTCCATATCAAAGCTGCTCTCAACACAAAATTTTGTTTCAAAGATATATCATATGTCTCAACACCATATTCCCAAAGATGCTGCGATTTATATATCAATGGTTGTAAGAATACATCAATTTTATCCTTTGGATTTGTAGGCCCTGGCACAATCATTTTCAAGAACATATATTTCTCTTTCATAGACATCCATGGAGACAAATTATAAGGAGTAATTATGACTGACCATGATGAATATTGTTGGCCGAACTGACCAAAAGGTTGGAATTCATCCATCGACAATCCCAACCTAACATTTCAACTTTCAACTACAAATTCATAATGGGTGCCATTGAAATATTTCTATGCCAATACATCTGATAGATGACTCATAATTCCATCTTCCTGTTGTTGTTCATTATGCCATCTTATGTAAGACACAGTAACATCAGAAACATATAGTCTTTAAAGTCTCAGAGTTAACGAGAAATAATACATTGGCTTCCAAGGTATTAACTTTCCTTTTATAGAACGCTTTCTAAACTTGAACCTAGATTGACCACAAAATTTGCACTCTTATAATTCCACATCATCACCTCAATACAACATACATCCTAATTTGCAACAATCAATCTTTTCAACAAGCAAACTAAGACCCATAATAAGTTTCTTCATATTGTAAAAACTGTCAACCATTATGTGATCAGGAAGCAATGATTCATTATAACATCCAAGAATTTTATCAAAATTACGATCAGAAATATACCATTCAGACTTTATGTTCAAGATATGAGCAATTAAAGACAATTGAGTCATTTTATCACAATTTGGCCATAGTTCTTGGTCAGCTGAGTGTAGTAAGTCAAAAAACTGTTTGGATTGTGGGTTAGGTTCTTCTTCAAGATTTTCTATATTTTCTTGAAAGATATAACCCGTTGCATCATAAACCATTTACATGTAAGGATTTTCATTTGCAACAACATTATTTGTTCTAAATCCAATCCCCCCTTCAAACTCATTTAAGCTCACTGATGAATGTGCTTCATTACCCCTTGATGTGCTACAAATCAACGGTTCTCAATGGTTATATCCACTCAAAATAATTTGGGATAAATCATCTTCTCAACAAATGCCCATTCACTTCATCAATAGGAAGGAAACGAATGTATTTACACTTTTTACATGGACATATGATCTTTAGCCTATCCATATATGCATATTCAAAGCATGCATAATGAATAAAGCTTCAACTCCCTCAACAAATTTAGGATTAACGAAATCATCACGTGATAATCATCTATACATCTAAGATCTATCAACATTACTTATTTTTGTAACACTATTAATTTAAAACAGTGATTCCATAGTTAATATCCTTCATGGCACCCCAAAATTTACAGAACATCTAATCCTTTCACATCCCATAAGTATTAAACAATTGAATTAATCACCTATAATTTATACCTGTGAATCAAGAAAACAACTTCTCGTTGTGACTCTTAGGCTCATGGAATTTTCATCCATAAGTGTCACGGGAGCTGCATCATGGGTTTCCAACCTATACACCGTCCTAGGGGGTTTATTAATGCCTCAAATCATCTATAACATCTCAAACTAATTCCACATACAGTAAATACTTAGAATATTAAAGAAAAACATTAAAAAAACTCATCAATGATTATAAGAATATTCTAAACAACAACACAGAATGAAGATCTCCTTTGCATTCACACAAAATCCAAAGGTACCATAATCATATTATTAAAGTAATAAATATGGTAAATATTAGTTAGATGACTAATTTGGATGGATGGACAACTTCATACTACAACGAAGAAAGATGAGCAACACTCTCTAATACAATATAGGGCCTGCGAAAAAGAATATAAAATATTTAATATAATACACTTGTTCTAATACAACATCATACACTACAAGAAAATCACAGAATAGCGGCGGAATATTTCCGACGGACGATATTCCGATGCTATTTACCAACATAATATAACGTTCCGTCGGTACATAAGTTAGCATTAGTGACGGACATATTGTTCCGTCGGTAAACCTGGAGGGAATAATTTCGCGCAATATCTCCGACGGTAAATGCTCCATCGATATATATACCGACGGCACATTGAACACCGTCGGGACATGCAACTAAGAAAGCCGTATATTACCAACAGAGAGGATGTTCCATCGTTGACATCTAAAAAAACCTTACTCACCGACGGAGAACTCGTTCCGTCGGTGAATCAAGCATTAAGTCATCGATGATATCGACGAAACAGCATGTATCGTCGGTAAATGCGAATAAAAATGCCCTATATTACCGACGGAGATGATGTTCCATCGGTGACTTCACCAAACTTTAAATCACCGACGGAACAACACGTACTGTCGATGCCTTCGTAAAAGATATCCCAATCGCCGACGGAGGCCTCATTCCGTCAGTAACTGTCGGCCTCAACAACCTTGAATCCTTCGAGATAATCCTTATTTATCGACGGAATTAGTTTGCCGTCGGTATTAGAATCACTCCCACCCAAAAATGCCGCCCGTTTATCGACGAAATAAAGGAGGCCTTCGGTAACTGTCGGCAGCACCGTCATTCATACGACGGCAGAAACCCTAGATTATCGACAGAACATGTATTCCATCAATAATCCGGCGCCTTTAACTCTGGTGCCGATCCCCCTCCCTCCCCCGCGCGCTCATTTCACTTCTCCTCGTGATCGTCTTCTATTTTTCAACTCTTTCTCTCGCATTTTTCGGCCCCTTTTCCATTGTTGTCTTATGTATCGTGCGTTGTTTAAGGTAAACTCTCTTATTGTTGTGTTATTTCTACAAAAAAAACATGTTTTTACTATTAAACGTGAATGTTTGGTGATG
>JAOSBN010146417.1:0-24903 GCA_027563595.1 Erythroxylum suave | reverse complement strand
TGAATTAGGAGTCAACAAATGCATAAATACTTAAGAAAGTAGGGCCAATTTATAGCATAAATTTGGGTCAATCAACTCTTGTGGATTGCAAACACCCGAGCTTCGAGGAGAATGGGAAGACATCGGGGATCCGGGAAAAGCTCTCCAAAAGAAGCATTGGCGAAGAAGGAGGCGAGGTAAGGAAAATATCACAGACGGTGGCGATTGTCATATGGTAGCGCAGATTCAAAATTTGAGGGTGTTGGCAACACTACCATCAAACTATTCATTCCAACCACCTTGAGCATTAAAGGAGCATCGAGCTACTGACGTAAATAGAAGCGCTACATAGGAGGCAACGCATGGAAAAATTAGTATTAGTCAACTAGTTAAATTCAGCATTTAGGTTTATTTTTCTGTTAGATAAATAAAAATGAAAAGAGGAATAGGATCTCGAAATCACGGGGGAGACTACGTAAGCGCATAGAGTGAAGCGGAAAGGAAAAGAATTGGAAAAGAAAGGGCTTGGTGATAGAATAAAAGCACTGGCCACGATCGTGAACTAGGAGGTCACAATCGTGGCCTGTAGCTAATTTTCCTTTAGTTGATTCACCGCATGCCACAATCGTGGCCTGCGACTATGCAAAAAAGGTGGAAGACGTGTTTTTAAAGTGAAGCTTTTTACCAATTTACCCTTTTTACCACCAATATATTTAATTCTCACTTAACTTTTACCTTCACTTTATCTCCTTAGAATTTCAGTTTCTAAACACTCTAACCTCTCTCTAGAATTTCAGTTTCTAAACACTCTAACCTCTCTCTAGAATTTACATCACTCACTTTACACGTTCACCCCAATCATGCCTCAGATTAAGCAAACGGCATGACGAGAGCCTCACGAAGCACAACAAGTCATGGCCTGGGTAGGACAAAACCTAGCAACAGACTTTAAAGCCCTCCCAATTTACAATGAAGAGGAAGGTACTCGTTTCCCTTCCCTTCGCTCTAGGTAGATTGTTGTGCCTAAATATTTTGACTTTGATACCTTAGATCAGATAGAAGTACAAGAGCGGGTAAAGAACTTAGTAGAGAGGATCTAATGGGGTAAAATCGCTAGGTTCCAATTCCCCATTACGAAGAACTCACTTTAGAATTCTTCACAACTTTGACCTACGACCGCAAGAACACTAAGGAATTATGGTTTAGATTAGGGGGCAGGCATATGAACTGACTGTTGAGACCATGTGCGACATATGTGGATTTCTCAAATCCACTATTGTCGACCAACATGATGATTTCTGTGCCTCCCAATATTGGCACGAGCTTACCGAAGTGAAGCGTTTTTACGCTAGAAATGATCATAACAACATTATCCGGTCTCATGAACACTTGTTGCTGCACAAGTTTATGTGTCAGTTGGTCTTTGATAAATCAGAGATCAACAAGTTTTCGACCAAAGAACTTTTTATATTGTGGTGCATGGACCACAATATACCGGTATGCACATCTACACATGTGCTCAATGCTCTTACTATAACTTTGCAAAAACGAAGTAACCATTTGGGAATGGGGTACATGGTCTCTACCATCGTCGAACATTTTGGAGTGGATTGGAGCTGATTAACAGTTCACCACCAGAATTTCTTGATCACCATCACTTATTTTGAGCAAAAATTATCCACTCCGCTAATATGGAATTGCGAGACATTCACGACAAGACCCATGTACGGACTAGGACAGATCAATCTAGTTCGAGCTCAGCACCACCTCAGCAAACACATGCAGACTCGATGAGTGTAGAATCTGATGATGATGATGAAGAAGACCAACATTGGGCAACGGTTTGAATGCCATGTCTGAAATCAACAAAACATTCAAGGAAGTGATGCGTACGCAACAACGCCAGAATCGAGAAATCCGACAACTTCATCAGTATTTTGAAGCTCTAGGGATTCAGATACCACCACCGTCACGATCACCACCTCCGTCCTTGTAGAATCCAAAACTAACCCAAATTGTCTTTAATTTTATTTTGTTTTTGTCTATTGTTATGTTGTTTATATTTTTCTTATTTTATTACTTTTAATTGTTCGTTGTTACTTCAATTCTTGTTTTTACAATTTGTTGTGTGTTGTGTTTTGTGGATTTCCTTCTCACATTGAGGACAATGTGTTGTTCAAGTGTAGGAAGCGATTCTGTGTTTTTCTTTTGCGTGTAATTTTGCACGATAGTATTAGACTGCATTGTGAATTGTGTGAATGAGTCAACGGATTAGATTGAGTGGAAAATTTTTAATTTTGGATGTAGTCTATTAGGTTGTGAATGATCATTAGCATGTGAAATTAATGCATTAGGTCCTTGGATAAATATACAGCCTAATTACGACTTGGTGTAAATTTAACACCCTTTAGATTGTCACATTCATTCATAATTTGAGGCCTTTTAAGCGTAGGTAGCTTGACTAGTATTTTTCATAGAAACAAAAAGCGAAAAGCAACAAAGTAGGTAATAAAAAATGTATTTGTGATAATAATCACTATTCCGCTAGCCTTCGGGTTATGAATGGATCTAGTAGCAAGTTGAAAATGCGATATAGCTGACTAATCAGATCAACACGTATCAAAAATGTGTGCCTTCACGTAAAAGGCTATAATGACGCTTCAACTAAGTTATTAACAAAGGATTTGGTCTAATAGCTGGATCAACATTCATTACAAATGTTTGCCTCAAAGCAAAAGGCTAAGTCCTGAAAAAAAAATGATTAAAAACCTACTAGACTTGTAATAAGCTTGAATTTTCATGAAATTATACTTAGGAATAGTTATAAAAGCCTAAGGGATCCAAAAATTATTAATGTATGTGTAAAATTGAAAAGGACAATTAAGTTAACATCTAGGTCTTGATTTAGTTGTATATTTAGCTGAAGGTCCCTAACAACATATTTTGCTTGTTAATGATTAGCCATAATTCAAATAGTTGTGTCTAAAGTTAAATTTGTTTCATGAAAATTAGAGCCATTGTCGCATTATTGCATTATGTGCTTGTTATGTTATATGTTGTTGTTTTGTTTGCTTAAGGACAAGTAAATTTTTAAGTATGGGGATGTTGATAGTTGTGTTTGCATAATGTTTTAGAGTTTAAATTGTTATACATTTAATGTTAAAATGAGTGTTGAGTATGCATTTAGAACTTAATTAGGTCATTTTGTGTAATTAAGTGTTTTTATGGGTTAGTTAAAATTCTTGAGCTCAAATTGTATATTTTTGAGGTACCTTAATGTGTGTGCTAATGTTGCAGGACAAACAGGGAAGAACAGTGAAGATTTAAAGAGTTTTGGGCTTAAAGACATAGGCCATCATCGTGCATATAGGCCACAGTCGTGACAGAGAAGGAAGAGAAGGAAGCAACCAAGCCACGATCGTGCACTTCAAGCCACGATCGTGATAGAGAACGTCAAGTCAAGCCACAATTGTGCACTCCAAGCCACGCTTATGACAAAAAGGTTAAAGCACCAGCCATGATTGCGACACCCAAGGCCACGATCATGCCTTGCATCGAGCTGACACAAAAACTCAATTTTTAAGCGTTTTTTAGATCATTTTGTCTCGAGTTTGACGTAGGGCTCCCATAGAATAAATAGAACATTATATAGCAATCGTTGGTAGTCATTAGAAAGTGAAGAGAGTTTACAAGATAGAGAGTTTCTACAAAAATCCAGAAGTAACCTAGAGAGAGACTAGGCGATTAAGAAAGGAGACGAAGGAAGAGAGGCATAGAGATACGTTTGACGCGAAGTACTTTCCAGAATAGGCAGTTTCCTGTAGTCGCGATCTTTGAGATCCATTCCAACAAAATTTCATATTGTTATTTAGATTTCATTATTGTATGAAATTTGAATATTGATTGAATTAAATATTTTTGAGTGTCGATCTTTTGTCTAAACTCACCTTCGGGTAATTTTGATTCTTAAGATTAATGAGATTTAATTGATGGTGCTTATTTCGATTTAATTGCAATTAAATATCGAATCTTCATAAGTTAGCAATAAACTAAGAGGGTGAGACAATTAAAATTATTGGTTTAGGCTAACAAGAGTTAGGTAAATCAATAAGTAGAGAATTGAATCAACTCGGTAGAGTCATATAACAAGAGATCGAGAATAGACTCCTGATAGGTTAGTAGACAATTTCAAAACTTATTTAGGTTTTTGATCAATTGTAGATTGAGAGATTGCAATTCCAATAATTTCAATTAGGGTATATTAATTAGGTTTAAGAATTATAACTCGAGAGAGAGTAATTCACCCTAGGACCATCTAGACCCGTGAAATCGAAATTTGCACAATTAGTAGATTTGCTTTAATTTCAAATTGATTCCCCCTTTCTCTCCCTTAGTTATTTCTAGGTTAGTTTTAGGATTATTTGTGTGACTTGCTATTTTTTTATTTTGGTTGCACTTTAATTTCTCCAATTTGACTATCAATTGATTTCATTTCTGCATTAGTAGTTTATTAGGATTAGTTGCAAACTTAGCTACCTTAGTCTTTAGGATTAATTCCCTTCCTCATAGGTTCGACACCTTACGTACTACGTGAACGACCCATGCGCTTGCGGCAATTATCATGGTTATTAATAGTAAAACTTAGTATGCGTAACCTTACGATCAGGTAACTTTGATGGAAAAATGCAGTTCGATCATATCAAACCAAATATCTTCAAAACTACAAGATCCAGGGAGTTTTACTGTTCCATGTGTTATTGGTGATTTTGAATTCTATTAAATGTTTATGTGATTTAGGTGCCAATATTAACTTGATGCCTTTGTCTATTTTTAGGAATTTGCGACTAGGAGAGGTTA
Organism: Erythroxylum suave; assembly: GCA_027563595.1. Lineage (NCBI taxonomy): Eukaryota > Viridiplantae > Streptophyta > Magnoliopsida > Malpighiales > Erythroxylaceae > Erythroxylum > Erythroxylum suave. The sequence goes on along the minus strand of JAOSBN010146417.1, from coordinate 20,067 downwards.
AACCAACATCCACGCTAATTTAACTTACAGAACAGTCCATAAAGAGACCATTGGGAGTTGTAGAAGATGTATTGGTAAAAGTGGACAAATTTATTATTCTTGTTGATTTTATTATGTTGGATTTTGAAGCTGATAGAAATTGTCCACTGACGTTGGGTAGGCCCTGTATGAATACTAGTAGGGCATTAGTTGATGTGCATGAAGGGAGACTTGTGTTGAGAATTGGTGATGAACAGGTTAAATTTAATATGTCAAAATCTTTGAAGAAACCGATGGATGGTAATGTTTGTATAAAAATTGATGTTATGGATGAATGTGTGAAAGAGGTTAAAGAGAATGCTGATGAAATTAAGGAAGTGCACAGGGATGAGACTGTGAAAGAATAGGATTTATGTGCGGAAGTTAATTTAGAGAAATTGGAGAGAACTGATACACCTACACCACCTTCTATTGTTAAACCCCCCACTTTAGAGCTTAAACCCTTACATTCCCATTTGAGATACACCTTTTCAGGAAAGAACCATACGTTACCCATCATTATCTCTAATGAATTATATTGTGAGCAAGAAAAGGAAGTGATTAAGACTATTAAGAAGAGGATGAGAGCCATGGGGTGGCAAATTTCTGATATTGGGGAGATTAACCCCATTGTGGTGATGCATAGAATTAAACTAGAAGAAGGATGTAAAACTGTAGAGGAAAAACAAAGAAGGATAAATCCAAATATGCAAGAGGTTATGAAGGAGTTAATGAAGCTTTTGGATGCTTGGATTATTTACCCCATTTCAAATAGTAAATAGGTGAGTCCAGTACAGTGTATGTCAAAGAAGGGTGGCATGACAGTGATAGAAAATGAAAATGGTGAAAAGATTTCTACTGGGACCATCACTGGGTGGCAAGTGTGTATTGACTACAGAAAGCTAAATTTAGCCACCAAGAAAGATCATTTCTTTTTACCTTTTATGAATCAAATGATTAAGAGGGTGGCTGGTCATACTTTTTATTATTTTCTTGATGGATATTCAGGGTACAATCAAGTGTTTATATATCTGGAAGACTAAAAGAAGACCACGTTCACCTATCCTTATGGGACTTTCGCTCATCAAAGGATGCCTTTTGGTTTAGCAATGCAACTACTGTAGCACCCTACTCCCATCTGACAAGTACACGTACAACCTTCAGACGAAAGTGAACATGCCTGACAGAAATGACGTGCTAAGTACTTCACTTTCATTCTATCGCATGGCATCATAATTAAAACCATAAATAACATAATGTCAAAAATCCAAAATTTTCGTCATTTCATTCCATAAACCCTAATTTACAATGTAGCATTATATCCATCATCCATGTTTATACAATATTAACCTATCAGAGTCCATAGCTTTGTCTACAAAGTATGCTACATATATGAGGATTTAACAAAAATTATAACTGATCCTTCAGTCCCAACTGATCAACCTTTGAGCCATAGTTTCTGTCTAGAAGCTATACGTGATTTCTTCTAAGTAGTTTGAGAAGCTAATTCATCGCTCTCTCAAACCTAAAAATGTCAAAGTTACAATTTTGTTGAGTTTTGTGAACTCAGTTGAGTAGCCATCCTCGATAGTTCACTCTTGTCATGCAATGCAACAATTCATGTTATCATATAATTCACATAATCTCAATTATCATCATGTAATATCAAGAAACACTTTGTTCACAATTATCACATTTCAAAATCCATACAAGTAATCATTACATTGCGATCATGTAGAACATATTCATCGATAAACTTCCACATATTTCATACATTAAAAGTCCTCAAGACATAGCAATTGTTCAATTTATTCATATCATATATGTATGTAATGTTTTTTAGACTCAAATTAAGTTATTATATTGTTATAACCGAGTGTCTTTTTCACTATTCCATATCCGTTATGGATACTGGGCTCTTTCATATTGTCCCTTATCCGTTGGGGATATAGGGCTCATTATACACATTGAGCCTTAAGCTCTTACCATAAATGTTTTAGCTTTAAGCTTTTTTTCACTAGTGAATCAGGTCACAACTGCCTTTATATTTCATACATTCATGGAATAAAATGCCTTACACATATTCAATCATCATATTCAGTCCATTGCATTCATATTCACTTTCTCATTCACACTGATCATCAAACTTGGTTCAGAATTGAACATATAAGTTAAGAACACATTTATTCAATTACATTCACATTCAAGGAACACTTCCTTTGTGTTATTCATGCATCAAACACCTCGTACAATTGATGTCCGGAAATTAGTACAGATACATCACATAGTAATTCAATTCAGAATCAAACAAACAATAAAGGTGAGACCATCTTAGGTTACTGACAATTTCTCCCTTTAGCTTATTGCCATGGAAGTCGTTGCTCAACGTGCTCTTCTATATGCAATCACATACATTTTTACATTACTATATTGCACATTTAGATGAATAAGCATATTCATATATGTATCATGTATTATGCATGTTTAATGACAAATTCTCAGGTATGTTTCTTTAATACACTTTATACTCAATTAATAACATCTTCAAAGCATTCTTTACTCCAAAATACACTTTACTCACCTTAATCCTTTCATTTAACATCAACTAAATTTAGTTAACAACTCATTCAAACCTTAATACCATACATGGAAATACCCTAACATTAGTTGGTTCAAACTTCACTCAAAAGACAACTCTTTTTCTCTATAAGTTTGGCCACGATCGTGGTGTCCCTGCCACAATCGTGACATAAACATTTTCTAGTCAGGCCAGGATCATTCTGTAAAGGCCATGATTGTGACAGAAACTTTATTTTGTCAGGCCACGATCTTGCCATACATTATTCTTCCTTCATCCACACAAATTTAACACTTATATACACATCAATTCTACTCTAAATTTTCCATAATCCTTTATCATAAACGCAACATTATTCCAAATTAATTCAAATAATAATTTGATTGCATTCCCTTATTAAAATCTATTCAATTGATTAGGCATCATCAATTACACATTCTCATTCATGAAATCCATAATATCACATTCATAGCGTCGAGCAATTTATCCACTACGTGACATCCAAAAACATCATAATTATACACTTAATCCTTAACTGGTTCAACCATTGCATAATCAAAACATTTTCATGAAAAATCACTACCCACGATTGTGACAAAAACTAATCTCTCATTTATCCTACAGTTTTCCAGTTATTTTCTAAAGACAGATATTTAGGTCAGTTTTGTATGACCATTATAACCTACAAAACTAAGGTATTCAGGCAACACCTTCTTCTAATCAGATGTTCCTCTATGTCTTAAGTTTCTAATGACATCAAATTCATGCATTTTAGTTCATTATTATTCAAGTTATAACTAAAATTCTATTTACTGTTCTCATAACTTGACAGTACATAGTTTTCAACTTCTATGCAAATTTCAAGACCCTTAAGGACATAATTCAAATTCGACTCCTTCATGAAAAATGTAGCCATATATCTCTAGTTTAATCTAGATCAAAATACATCTAATTTAGATATTCATAGATCAATATATGGCCAAAATACATATGAATGTTCAGTAAAATACTCCATATAACATACTCCAGAACACTTCATTGTTCAAAATTCTATCATTTCAAGTTGATGATTCAATTAAACCTAAATTTTCAGTTCAAAATTCTCTAGTCACAGTTCAAAAGTTCATGAATGATCACAACCCTAAAAGAATAACCTAGTTCCATATTTTTCTATATAGCATTTTCTGCACTTCACTAATCTTCATTTAACTCCAATTATCACAATCCTTTCTCACACTTTCTGCTACACCACTCACACGTGCATCAATCCATAAGCATGAAAACATACACCATTTATGCATGCATCCATTTACGAACATTAAAACGTCATCAAATTTTCATTTACACTACCCATAAAAACTTAAAGCATAACTTACTTGACTTAGCAAAATTCCAGAAGTTGAAAGTGGAAGCAAGAGGTTTCTTTGGATAGAGAAATATAAGAATAGAGAGAAACAAAATGGCATATAAACGGAAGTGTTTTCTTTGCAAGGTGCATTAAGTAAAAACCAAAGACATATGAACAAGCTAGGATTCAGTAGTAGATGAACAAAGAAAAGAGTAGGTGATTTTGGTGATGGATGAGTAAGAAGAGAGTTTTGGTGGTGGAGAATTTCAGTGAAGAACAAACAAGGAAGCTACAGAAATTGCCATTCAAAAATGTGACTAGGTGTTTTCATCCATCATTGACACATTTTATTTGGCATGTTATATATTTGTCATCCATTTGATTAGTCCATATGTCATTTACTAATTGCTCCATTTGTCACATAGTAATTGGTCCATATGTCACACATTAATGTAACCCATTTGTCATCCATATAAGGCTACCACATGTCACACTTTCATTTGTCTCTTATTTCTACATTTTTTAAAGTCCAAAATACCCCAAATTTTTCATAAATTTCCAAAATGTCTAAAATGTCACCAAAAATGCTAAATTAATTTTAATACACACCAATTTAATTTTTCAAGGTAGTTAATCCACAATTCACATTTTAATCGCATTAAATAACTTAAACCTGGAAAATGTCAATGAATGCATGTACAATTATTTTGATGATTGACTACATTATTCACATGTATGAGTATGCCATATGATGCATGAAATGTACTTCTAAATTCTCAATAAACTCTCGTGAATAGTATCCTAGGGTTTTAACCTTAATCATGGGATAATGGGATGTTACACTTGCCACATTCCAAAGGTACATGATGGCTATATTTGCAAACATAAATGAAAACTTTATATAGGTATTTACGAATGATTTCTCTCTCTTTGGAGATTCTTTTGATCATTGTTTGCTTAATTTAGACAGAGTGCTTCAAAGATGTGAGAAGTCTCATCTAGTCCTAAACTTGGAGAAGTGTCATTTTATGGTCCAAGAGAGAATTGTATTAGGCCATAAGATTTCAAGAAAGGGATTGAAGTGGATCACCCTAACATAAAAGTGATTAAAAAGCTACCACCTCTCATTAACATAAAGGGTATCTGAGCTTTCCTGGGTCATGCAAGGTTCTACAGATGGTTCATCAAGGATTTTTCCCTTATTGCTATAACCTTGACTTATTTATTAGTCAAAGATGTGCCTATTGTTTTTTATGATGATTGCTTGGATTCTTTTAACAGGTTGAAGAAGGCACTCACAACAACATCAATTATGACATCACCAGATTGGTCTCTTCCCTTTAAGATTATGTGTGATGCAAGTGACCATGCTTTTGGTTGAGTACTTAGGCAGTAGAAGGAGAAAAGGTTGCATGCTATCTATTATGCAAGCAAGACTTTGATGGGAGCACAACTGAGTTACACAACTACTGAGAATGAATTGCTTCGGTGGTATTTTCTTGTGAGCAATTTCGTTCTCATGTTTTAGGCTCACAAGTTATTGTTTTTACATATCATGCAGCATTATGTTACCTCTTTACTAAGAAGGATGCTAAGGCTAGGCTCATCCGATGGGTGCTTCTGCTTCAAGAGTTGAACATTGATATTAAAGATAAGAAGGGAGAAAAAAATGTCATAGTAGGTCACCTATCATGACTTGAAGGGGGACACCATGAAGAAGAAGCAGAAATCGAGGAGAGCTTACCTAATGAAGCCATAATGATGGTAGATAATCCTTTTTGCCCTTGGTTTGTAGGTATTGCAAACTACCTCTCAGGTGGTATTCTTCCTTCCGATCTTTCATATCAACAAAGGAAGTGGTTTTTATTTTAGTGTTCTCGTTATATTTGGGATGAGCCTGTACTTTAAAAGATATGTGCTGACAGTCTAATTCGCAAGTGTGTCCCTGAAGATGAAATGCCTGAAATTTTAACGCAATGTCATAGCTTACTTTACGTAGGGCATTAGGCAGCTAACAAGACGGCTGCTCAAATTTTGGAGTGTGGATTCTATTGGCCAACCTTGTTCAAGGATGCTTGAGATTTTGTACTGAAGTGTTATTGATGTCAAAGAATGGGCAACATATCGAAAAGGGATGAGATGCCACTTTCTAACATAATCGAGGTAGAAATATTTGATGGTGGAGCTTGGACTTCATGGGACCATTCCCATCCTCATCAGGTAACACTTATATATCAGTTGGGGTTGATTATGTGTCTAGATGGGTTGAGACAGTAGCTACTCCAACTAAGGTGGTACAAAATTTTATTAAGAAGATTTTCACCAGATTTAGGATGTCTAGAGCGATTATAAGTGATAGGGGGAGTCATTTATGCAACAAACCAGTTAAGGACCTTCTGAGAAGATATAATATTCATCATAAAGTGGCTACCCCTTATCACCCTTAAATCGATAGCCAAGTGGAACAGAGAGTTGAAAAAAATTTTGGAGAAGGCAGTGAGCACTTCAAAGAAAAATTGGGCTTTGAAGCTGGATGATGCATTTTAGGCTTACAGGACAGCTTTCAAAACTTTTATAAGCACAACACCATATCGACTTATGTATAGCAAGGCTTGCCATTTACCATTGAAGTTGGAGCATAGAGCCTAATAGGCAATCAGGAAATTGAACATAGATTGGAAGCTAGCAGGAGAAAAGAGATTGTTACAACTTGATGAGTTAGAGGAGTTAAGATATGATGCTTATGAAAATTCCAAGCTATACAAAGAAAGGGCTAAGAAGTGTCATGATGGACACATCAAAAAGAAGGAGTTTAAGAGTAAAGACCTGGTGCTTTTGCTCAATTCAAGACTTCAGTTATTTCCTAAAAAGCTCAAGTCAAGATGGAGTAGACCTTTTAAGATCCTTCAATTTTTTCCTCATAGAGCTTTGGAATTTGAAAATGACAAAGGTGAAACATTTAAGGTCAATGGGCATCGATGCAAGCCATATTATGGAGGGACATATTCACAAGAAAGGGAATTTATCTCTTTCCTTTCTTCCACTTTTTCATGAATGTATGAGGAATGGTCAAGCTAATGACTTTAACTTAGTATGTTTATTCTTCTTTTGTTTGTCTTTTCTACTTGTTTGTTTGATTTATTTAGTTATGATTATGTTTGATTTGAGTTTGCTTGATGATTATTTGGATTTTTTTATTTTAACTTGGTTTTCTCTACAAATTGCTTATAAGTAAGATGATTTGGTCGTGTTTATAGGATTCGGGACTTTTGAGATTGCATGCTAAGCTTGGAAAAGTGTTTTAAAGTGGAAAAATTGGACTAACCCATGACCATGGGAATTGGTAAGTTTCACACGACTGTGGGACGGATCTCCAAAAAGTTTCTAAAGCCTTAACTCATGATCGTGGGAAAGAGGGTGATTCCTAAGATCGTAGGAAGACTCTTTAAAAAGTTTCTAGAGAGTTAACCCATGATCGTGGGAATGATAGAGATTCCCATGATCATAGGAAGCCCCATCCGAGGAAAATTTTAAATTTCCCTCTCTTCTTTCTATTTCATTCATTCTTCAACTTTTCACTACCTCTCTTCCCACTCTCTCAAATCCTTCATCTTACACTAAACTGTTGTTATTTTCTTCACTTCTTCCATTAATCTTTCAATCCTTTACACTTATTTTACATTAATCTTTCAAGAATCAAAGGATGTGGTAAGATTTTTTCTCTCTCTCTAAAAAATGAGCTTATCCCTTGCAAATTTTCATCTTCCAATGGCTCCAAAAAAGATGGCAACTTGGAAACTAATTGATGAATTGCGCCTTCAAGTCTCCGGTGAAGGTAAACCCAATATGCTGGCCACTTTTCGTGCCCCATTCCCCATTTATTTGGAAGACAAAAGTATGTGATTTCGGGACTTTAAAGATAGAGATTTAATAGCTCCTAGATATTTTAATTTTAAACTGCTAGAAAAATCTAGGTTTAAGGCAAAAATTTGAGAGATTAGCTGCGAATATTGGTTGGAATATGTTAATTCACTGTGATGTATTGATTTATCCTATGATGACTGTCGAGTTTTTCACCACTATACGCTACATTCCTAAAATGGATATATTCTGGTTTAAGATAGGTGGCAATGTTTATAAACTTAATTATAATGTCATTCATGCACTTTTTGATTTATCGAACATAAAAGTTTTGGATGATCACGATGATTTTTAGTAGATGATTACTAGAAAATTCTAATGGGTGAAGAAAATTTTGACTCTAGAAATGCTCCAAATACTTTAATTCGTAGCGCCAAGCATTTACTTCATAAATTTATGTGTTTAATGGTTTTCAACAAAACTGAAAACAATAAGTGCTCGGCTAAAGAATTTTTTTCCTTTGGTGCATAGATCGAAAAGTCAAAATAAATACTCCTTATCGGATTTTTCAATCTATTGGGTTGCGTTAATAAGAAGAGCTCTTATTTTGGCATGTCATACGTTGTTACTACTTTGGCTTTGTTTTACAACCTTAATGTGCGTACGGCTAGATATGATGTTTTTTATGTTCCTTACTTGAGATGCTCAAAACTTTTGGAGCCTCATTCTATAGAGTTCCAAAATCCTCAGATGCACACAGCCGTTAAGAACAAAATGGGCAAGGATTCAGCCACTTCCTACCCATCCACATCTCAAATGCCCTCAGAACCACAAGATGAAGCAATGGAAGAGGAATCAACTATAGTAGCAGAGGTTGAAAAATTCTAGCTAATCCTTGACCAGATGGCCTCTAACCATCAACAAATGAAAATGCAAATGAATGAGCTCGGCACCCAGATGAGACAAGTGCACAAGGATCAGCGGTACATGAAGAAAAAATTCCTCAAATTCTTCTAGAGGAATAATTTTGAAGTTCCTTCTCTAACACCTTCGCCACCACAATCTCCATGAGCCTTCTTACCCTAAACTTTTTACATTGTATTAATTACTTTATTAATTGTTTTTTCTTTTGTTTGGTTTGATTTCTCTTTCTTTGGTTTAATGTCTTTTGTTTAGTTTGATGTCTTTTGTTTGGTTTGATTTCATTTTACCTTACTTTGTAGCTGCCTTGTCACATTGAGGACAATGTGTTCTTTAAGTCTGGGGAGGTGACACTTGCTTTGTCAATTGCATTGTTTTATTCACTGTTTGCATTTTATTAAATAGGATTCATGTTTTAGGCATCTTATTTTGTTTTATGTTAAGCAATGGAAACGTACTTGAATCATTTTGATTTATTTTGCCATGAGATTCTGTCATGCTAGTTGGAATGAGATTGAATGCACGCTTGAACTTAAATTAAGCTACTTGAGTAAAGAGTGAAGTGTGGTTTTATTCATTGTTTCTTCCATGTATAAAACAAGAAAAAGAAAAAATGAATGAAAAATAAAAAAGAATAATTGAATAGCATCAATAAATGCAGAGTAGTAGCATATTTACACTTATATATCTCATAATTATGTGTTTTTATCCCTTTTATCCACTTTTTACTTTACGAATGCTTATGTTAAACCATTTACCCTTTTTACCCATCTTAACCCTTACCATATTACAATCCTAAATAAGTCCTTTTGATTTATTTATGCATGCAATCATTGTAGAGGAGAATTGGTGTATTAGCAAGCCTTAGTGTAGTTTCCTATAGGAAGTTTGAGCGAAATACTAACAATCAAACACTTGAGAGAAACGATTGAAACCATGAGGAAGATTTATTTTGCATCTATACTTATCTTTAGGTGATGGTGCTATATGTTGAGTTTTCTTATGCACACTAATGAAAAGTAGTCATCATATGTGTAGTAACTTGATATTTGAGTTGGCTAAAATTTGAGAGAATTTTTTCTTTGATCTTTATGAAAATGAGGTGATATAATTAATTGGTTGTGTTTGATTTTGCTTGAGGATAAGCAAAGATTTAAGTATGAGGAAGTTCATAGGTGTTTGTGCATAAGTGTGTGTTTTTCTAAGTATTTGACATGTGTTTCTTGCATAATAGTTTATTATTGTTATGTTTTAGGATTCATTTTGTATGTTTTCTTTTAGTTTGATTTACATTGTTGTTCTTTTATTTTTGATGTTGATTTAGGGTAAAATTTTATTATTTTTATATAGGAATGGAGGTTGGCAACTTTGTGATTAAGCTAGAGACCATAAGAGGAGAAGAGAAGAGGAAGCATTATAATGCAAAAACCCACAATCATGGGAATCATGTTAATTCCCACAATCATGGGATGTCTAACCCAAGGATACACGTGGGTTCACTTATTTTTTAAGGTTTTTGGACTACATAAGCAATATAAACCCTGAGGATATAGCCTCCTTGAGTGAAAAACATAGCTTGCAAAAGGTGGGGATTCAAGGTTTATCATTCACAATTGGGAAAAGGGCATACCGACATCGAAATTTCCAGATTCGGGCAAAGAAGAAGAGGAGTTCTCTTTATTTAGTTTTCTGTCATGTTTTCTCTTCTAGTCCTTATATGATGGATTATTTTATTGTTAGAGATGTTATAGACACCATGAGTGGATGATTTACTTTTTAAAGATTGCCTTTGAACTATCTTATTAAACTCTTATTTTATTGATTTGAATGATAGTATATATTACATGACCGACTGATTTACTTTTTAGAGATTGCCTTTGAACTATCTTATTAAACTCTTATTTTATTGATTTGAATGATAGTATATATATAGTGGTGTCTATAACAGCCCCAACAATCAAATAATCCATCATAAAAGAACTAGAAGAGAAAAAATGACAGAAAACTAAATAAAGAGAACTCCTCCTCTTCTTTTCCTGAATCTGGAAATTTCGATGTCGGTATGCTCTTTTCCCAATTGTGAATGACAAACCTTGAATCTCCACCTCTCGAAGACTCCAAACCTATGTTTTTCACTCAAGGAGGCTATATCCTCAGGGGTTATATTGCTTATGTAGTCCAAAAACCCTAAAAAGTGGCTGATTTACTTTTTAGAGATTGCCTTTGAACTATCTTATTAAACTCTTATTTCATTGATTTGAATGATAATATATATTATATATATAGACACACACACCTTGTAATAGATTGAGAGATTAAGTTGGGTTATTTGTGTAGAGTTGTACAACGAGAGTTGGCATTCTATAGCCATACGTTCATTAACTTAATTGATTAGTTGAAAGAGAGATCTTGGCAAATTTAATTGATCACCTATAGGATAACTTAATAACTAGTTAAATTGACGGAGTGATTTGGTAGATTGAGAGATTGCTTAATCGTCTTCATTTTATTTGGTTAGGGACAATTAATTACACCTTGGGAGAGGGTATTTAATAATTTGGACATCTTAGGTGAGACACAATTCAATTAATAAAATATGAAAGAGACAAGATAGAGAAAAAGTGACCTCTAATCGTTAAAATCTTGAATTCCAATTTTTTTTATTTTAGTGTTATCAATTGTCCATTGTTATTCATTTAATTTTAATTTAATTTTCCAATTTATTTCTATAAAACAATTTCGGTTCTTAAATAAAGATTGATTTTAATTAAGTGGTGCCTAAGCACAATCCTTGTGGGATTGATATAAGCTTTTTAACTACAAATCACAACCCGTATACTAGCAATTTTTGAACTTAAAACTAGTAGACTATTTTACAATCAACAAAGAACATGCTATCCACTTGATTCAATGATTGGTCTCAAGACATAATTAAAGGAATCCAAATAACTAAATATTTAAAGATATTGTTGAAGATTATAAGGAAGATAACATATTCAAATTCGATTAAATATGTTAGTCCATAATTGAATTAAAGCAGTGATTATTTGAAGAGAACTTCTATTTAAAGAATAGGTACTGCATTTAACAAACCCAAGTTCTCATAAATACATCAGTAGCAGTAATATTCACTCTTGAAAGTTATATATACTATGTGCTTTATAAAGTGAAAAGAATATGTTGAGAGAGATTATTAATAAATAATGCTCATATTGAGCAAATCCCACTTTCAATTATTGAGAGCATGTAGAGGCTAATCAAATGCTACTAGTGTGGAAGGTTGAATAACCTTGTAAGAGATATATTTGTGACCTTTGAGAGGGTTCATCAAAGTTCTATTTGGAGTTTTTAAAGAAATACTCAAGTTGGATACTTAGAGACTAGGTACCAAAGGTTCGTTTGGTTATTTTTCAATTTGACAAGTTTCATAGGTTCGTACAATTCATAATCAAAAGGATACACATATCCTCGTATGTAACTTTATAATTCTCAATCTATCCAAAATGCTAAGCCGATTCAATATAGCTAGTTAGAGAAGAAAACTAGCATTAAGCTCAAGAACATTGTTCCATATCAAGGAATACCATCCAATCCTATTAGTAGACCCATTACTTATCTTTTTTGTTTCTTTTAGAGTTATATCAGAAACTAGGATCCCATTCCATAGGTTGATATCTCTCTCACCGTGGCTTCTATAATGTGGAATGGATAATTAACTAATCTCATCCGATGTTAGCAACCAATCTCTATCCCTAGTTATTTCTTTGAGCTTTGTTTTCTTAGGGAATTTCTCTAATAGATTTCTTGCCATTTGGTTATGAATTAGAGCTCCATGGCCCTATCCAGTTGTCATACCATAAAGAAATACTTTCTCCAGTCCCTATTTGTCAAGTGTTGAACTGTTTGACTTCATCCCTTATCCTCAGAATCTGATTAAAGAACCAAGTAAAGATATCTTTGATTTTTATAGCCCAAAAACTCTCACGTTTCAATAAGTAGATATGGATCCATTTGATCCGTATAGATTGCTTTTCACCTAGGATTCTCCAAATCCTCTTTGTCATCAATAGTCTGTTTTTCTTGCTAATTGATTCCAAATCCAAATCTCCTTCTTCTTTTAGTTAACAAACAGTCCTCCAACTAACTTTTGCTATTCCTTTTTCACCATTCCTCTTTCCCTATAGAAATTGCTTCATTAACTTTTCAATTGATTTAATAAGCCCTTTGGAGAGGAATAGATAAGAACCAGTAGGTTTGGATTAACATTATAATTGATTTCAGAACCTAAAATTTCCCTTCATAGGATAGAGCTTTATTAGTCCATGATACCAAATGTTTCTGAATTTTTTTCATTAGAGGAATACATTCACAAAACCATAGTCTCCTGGATGAAATAGGGATACCCATGTATAAAAGAGGAGGGCCTTTGCTTTCCATTTAAGTAGCTAGTGACAAGGCATTAGAGAGATGAGAAGCACTTTTAGAAAGTATGAGGTAACTCTTATGAAGATTGATACATAGACCTAATACCTTCTTAAAGGAGTTGAGAGTACTTATTAGTATAGAGACTGAGTCAACATTAGCCTTGCTTAGAAGGATTAAATCATCTACAAAACATAAGCTAGTGAGGGAGAGTTTCATACATTTAGAATGAAATCTGAATCTGGAATCTGTAGAAGTATTATGCTTTAACATTTGAGTAAAGACTTCCATGCAAATTAGGAATAGATAAGAGGAAAGAGGATCCCCTTGCCTAAGCCCTTTCCTTCCTTTGAACATCTCAGTAAGACTCCCATTTATTAATAAACTGTAGGAAGCAGTTGTGGTATATTCTACAATTCATCTTCTGAATTTTAGGGAAAAATTCATGACCTTCATGGTTTATAGTAGAAAGTTCCAGTCCACACTATCAAATACTTTCTGTATGTCCACTTTAGTAAAGCAGTTTTGAGGGATTTTCCTGTGTTTGTAGCCTTTCAAAAGCTCCTACACTAGAAGAATATTATCCCCAATATCCCTGCCTTTCACAAAAGCTCCTTGATTCTCACTGATAAGAAATTTTAGTACCTCCTTCATTCTATTTTCCAAGATCTTGGCTATGAACTTATAAAGGAAGTTAGTACAAGAAATAGGTTTAAACTCACTCCAAGAGGTTGGGTTAGAGTATTTAGGGAGCAAACAAAGAAAAATATTGTTGATTTCCTTAAGTAGTATCCTTTTCTAAAAAAATTCATGCACAGCCTCCTTAACTAATCCCACCACGTCACTCCAAGATTTTTTATAGAAAATTCCATTCAATCCATCAGGTCCTGGTGCATTAAAGCCATTCATTTTAAAAACAATCCTCTATATTTCCTGATCTGAAACTATTCTAATTAACAAATTAGCCTCATGTACAGGGATTCTAGATTTAATATACTACCTTAGATCAATACCAAGATCAGGAGAAGCATTGTCTAATCCTAGGAGATTACTGTAAAAATTCCTTGGTTCTTTTGATATACCTTCTTGTCCATAAACAACTACTCCATATTCAAAAGTGATGGAAGTGATTCTATTCACATTCTTTCTAGCTAACAATAAATTAAAAAAGAACTGAGTACATCTATCCGCTTCCTTTATCTAGTTGATTCTAGCTCTCTACTTGAATAAGGAGCACTGATTATCCACTAGTAGTGGTGCAATTGTAGGATTTTCTGCCATCATTTTCTGTATTACTAAAAGTTTATCCCTTGCAGCTTCTATCTCCTTAAAGATATTTTGACCTCTCTTTGAGTTAAGACTCTTCAATTACTTTTTAATAGACTTGAGCTTTTGGATGCATATGTACTGTTTTGTTCTATAAACCTTACAGTCCAATCCCTTCCTTATAGCTTCTTGAAAACCCTCCATATTGGCCAAAAATTTATTGAACCGAAATGGATGAAGGGTTCTAGTAGTAGTAAACAAGTTGTCAATCCTCAAAAAAGTATGATAAGAAATTCTAGTGTTTAGAAACTTTACTGAGTTGCCTGAGAATGTCTTAAGCCAATCCACATTTACAATTGCTTTGTTCAATTTTTTCCTAATGTGCTAAGTAGAGCTTTATTTGTTTGACCAAGTGAATCTATGGCCTTTAAATTTTAGGTCCAAAAGTTTCACATCTTGCATACAATCAAACATATTGGAAGAATAATTGAGCAAATTACAGTTTCGTTCTGCTTCCAAACTGAATAGAGTGTTGTTAACATCACCACTAACTAGCCATGGAGCATTTATTAAAGATTTTATTCTTCTTAAAGAATTCCAAAAGTCGATCCTTTGGAACACAGTATTAAAACCATAGACAAAAGTAGCAAAAGAATAACAATTTTCCACTTTGAAATAGAGCTCAGTATAAAGAAGCTCCTGACTAGATTCCAGGGCTTTAATCTCCACCAATTCCCCATCATAAGCAATAATGATCCTCCCATAGGCATGACTTTAGAGGTTTGTAAGAAACTGCCATTTACTACCCAAAATACTTAGTCTGTTATATTGAGAATGAAACCAGAGACCACCTCTTTCTTTAGTGTGCTTTCTTGAAAGAGATTTGGTCTAGAATATCTACTCTATATATACCAGGGACACTTTATTACAGAATCTCAGATATACTACTGAATCTATCTCATCTGAGCACTTCTAAACATGACAAAGATATCATCCTTATCTCAATAGCTATATATGCCCAAATTATACGGAATGAGAGGAACAACAGAAGTTTAGAGAGGAATCTAAAACTCACTATGGTCAGTATAAGGGAACAACTGATAATACATCAACTGAGCCTACACTGTAGCAAAAGAATGGCTCTAACTTGGAGAGTCTACTCTCTGATGACTTCTTCTAATCCCCATAAATTAAACTACTTCATACATCTATGGTATCAATCCAGTTCATATCAGTCCAGATCAATACAAAGTAGAACACATTCATACATCCATGGTTTCAACTTAGTTCAGATCAGATCAGTTCAAGTTAATACAGAGCAGAAACTAGTTCATACACGCATAGTTTTCAAATTTAGATCAACATGGAGCAGAACACCTAGATTCTCCATAATTCATTCATACATGGTTTCCAATCAGTTTAGATTCAGAACAGTTCAAATCAAAACATAGCAAAACATTCCAGATTCCCCAACAGTTTAGAAACCACATACAAGGAAAGTATTACAGGACTAACTTCTAAACTTACCCTAGTTGAAAGGAGGGAGATTTATCTGGACAACTTTATATAAGTTAATATAAGCTTATTGGAGCATAGTTGATTCCCTGCAATCAAACAGAAAGAGGGTTATTTATATAAACCCATTTTAAAATAAGGAGAAAACTATATGTCGTAGAGACTACCTGAGTTGTGAACAAGCCTGAAGATCTTCAACGCAGGAAGGAGCTAACAGAAGGATGGTCCCTACAGAGGAGATCACTCCCACTAAACTCCAACACAGAGAGGATTAGTAAGTGAAGATGAGAAAGGTTGCCCTAATTTCAAAAGATTTTGAAAACACGAAGAGGAGTATGTTTACCTATGATTGAGAAACTTGCTACTGAATAAAATGTAGCAGATCCATAAGGAAGCCAAGCAAAGTTGCTTAATCGCCAGAGTATCACCATTGCCGCCCCTACCATTTCGAGAAACTTCTCAAAATATCCTGAAAGAGGGAGATCGTTATGCCCTAAGTGTCATGCCCTCTAATTGTTTCGTCAATGAACGTTATCGTTTAAGCCTTAATGATGTTGTTATTAAGCATTGTCGTTTTGATTAATGCTCAAACTGTCTCATGTCTATCCCATGTGAAAGGCAAATGATCTAATGTAAACAATTAATTTATTAATGCATCTTTTAAATTCTCAAAAAAAACTTTATGATTCTCGTTGTGTTGATTTAAACAACATGGCATAAAGGGATAATCTCGGTTATCCAATTTTATATTCTTTCCACTATATTAAGCATAAGTCTCCTTTGATCCAACACATACAAACTATTTTGATAAAATTGGATCAATTATTTTTACTCAACAATCTATTTCTTATTATGCTTT
This sequence comes from Erythroxylum suave, assembly GCA_027563595.1. NCBI lineage: Eukaryota > Viridiplantae > Streptophyta > Magnoliopsida > Malpighiales > Erythroxylaceae > Erythroxylum > Erythroxylum suave. The sequence continues at coordinate 3,279 of JAOSBN010146417.1, read as the reverse complement.
GAACATTGTAATAATGTTGAATCTAAATTTAGTATCAGACACTCATAAGCATAAACTAGAAATACATATTAACTCTATCATATCTCATATAGGCAGGAAAAGTCATGTAATCATTTTTCTTCTTATGATAACCATTGTCATATTATAGTAAATGCCTTTAATTGATGTCCGTATTTATGCTTTTAGTAAGCTAAGTTAAGAGGAACAATTCCAACAAGTTACTATACCTTATAGATATACTCTGTGCAACCTCATGCATCATGCTATCATGAAGTTGACATACATCTTACATGTTGTCATCAAAGTCTATAAGGCATTAGTCAATTCAAAATGTTAATACATTTTGTCATCTATATGAATATGACATATCTTTAAAACTTTGTCACCAAATCCTCAACAAGGATTATAGCAAAATTGCATAATAGGCATATAATTTTCTACCTCACTTGGAGAACTCTTCTCAAACGTGTCCTATGTTTAAGAAATTTAGTTCATTAACTTAGCGTCAACTATACTAAACCAAGCAAATTCTACTCAGAATAAAATATAAATGTAAGGAAAGCAAGTAATATATTATACGCTATGACTACCAAATGAGATTAGGACTTGACTCATATATTTGATTACTCTCACTATTTTAACCGAAATAATAGTTGTCACTACTATTCAGAAAGATTACTTTAATCTTTCTAGTGGGATAGGATCTCATTTTGTAAAACCCCACTCCCATCTAACACATGCACATGTACCCTTCAGTCACACGTGCACATGCCTGCAAAAATGACATGTTATTTATCTCACTTTCAATTTATAACATGACATCATAATTAAAATCATAATTCACACATTCACTAACATCCAAAATTTCCTTATTTTATATCATACCATCATATACATTGTTGCTTCAAGTTCAACATCATCCATAAACACACAACATCATTCTATGAGCATAAACAACTCAGTCTACATAGTATGCTACAAACATGAGGAATGGACAAAAGTTATTAATAAAATATGTCTTCAATTCCCAACTGATCGACCTTTAAGCCATATCTGATCGTCAAAGTTACATAAAACACGCTTCTATGGAGTCTTAAAAGCTAGGTCATCTCGCTCTCGAACCTGAAATTGTCAATGTGCAATTTTGGTGAGTTTTGCAAACTCAATAAAGTAACCATCATCTGTGGTTCACTCATATTATAACACACAATCAGTCATAAACATATTGTCACAGTTTATATCAACTTAATTTTCATCAAGATCTATCACCAACAAATTGTATTTCAGTCAAACTATTGCTTCATAACACTTGAATAAAAACATAATCATTGGTTTAATACCATGTATTCAATCATCTAACATTCTTACAACTTTTCAAAGCATTCAATGAATTTAAATTATATTTTCATGCTATATGTATGAGACTCACATTTATTTTTACATTGTTGTGACTGTGTGTTTTTTCAGTATCCCGTGTTATTGGGTTTATTAATCACAGTGAGCCTTAGGCTCTAATCACATATATGCTTGAGCTTTAAGCTCTTTTCAGTCGCAATCTCAGTCAGTAGCATCACTAATCACAACTACTTTTATATTACATGTATTGAAATGTAATGCATGTCACAATTCATTCAATACAGTCAATCACTTTCATTCACATTATCTTAGTCATTACAGTCAGTCATAACATTTAATCACATCTAGTTGAGAATCATTTACAAGTAGCACTTCCAATGATATTCACATACATCAAAACTCCTCAGACTATTCATGTCCATAATTAAAATCAAAATTAGCATATATCAAATTCAATTAGTCATTCTCATTCATATATAAGTAGCACTTTCAATGATATTTACATGCATCGAATCCCTCGGATATTGTCTGGAATTCAGTTCACAATCAATACAATGCATCATATATTAAATTCAATTCAGTAATATCAGATCAAATTACAGTGAGACCATCTTAGGTTACTCACAATTGCTCCCTTAAGCCTATCGCTTTGACATTCCGGCGATATCGGGAAGTGGTCGCACTACTTGCTCTCCTATATACATTAAAATAATTTCACATTACTGTACTACTTATGTAACAAGGTAAACACATATATATCAAAAGATATCATGTATCATGCATGTGCAATGATAAATTCTCGGGTATATTTCTGTAACAGATTGGTGTACATATCAATCGTAATCCAATTGTGTCAAAATTCACACACTAAATCACTATTCCAGCTTTTGCTGAAAGTACCTCATTTGGGTCAACTTTGCATAAGCAATAAGATAAAGAAAATGATGTATTTCTGTAACACTTTCTTCTATAAAATTATTTCTCTGTGTCTTAAGTTTCTAAAGATACCAAGATCATACAATTTGGTTTATTATTCTATGACTTATGCTCAAAAACCACAGATTATGTACATTTGGAATTTTGTCTAGAGCATGATCATACAGTCAAGTTTTACAACTCATATCTCTCAATTCCAATATCCAAAAATTACAAAGTTTATACAATTTAAAGCTAAGAGAATAAGCTACAACTTTGGTGAAGACACCTTAATCTAATTCGGCCTACATCAATACATTTTATTCAATAACTACAGGACATGATTTCTATCCCTGGTAGTGCTACAACCTAAGCCAAGATTCAATTTCATGCCAATTTTGAAAGTCTTAGAGACAGAATTAAAATTATACTTCTGCAAGAAAGTTGTATATATAAGTATCAAGTTTAATATGAATCAAGAATCAACTCATTTGGAAAATTATAGATCAAGATATAAGCAAAACGCTGAAGCATGTTCAATGAAAATATTCCAGTTCATAATATTCCAGCAGACTCCCTCACTTTCATCCAATCAATCTTTTTCAAATCAATTCAGATGGCTTTAAATTTTTATGTAGGCGGAAACAATGTCTTAAGTGTCTAATGACATCAATTTCATGCATTTTGGTTTAGTATCGTTAAAGTTATAATCAAAATACCTCATACTATTCTCATACCTCAACAGAACTCCATTCTCAACTTTCAAGACTCTTAAAGACATAATTCATATTCAATTCCTTCACGAAAAATGTAGCCATATGTCTTTACTCTAGATAAAAGTTCATCCAATTTGGACATTCACATATCAAGTTATGGCCAAAATACATATGCATGTTAAGTAAAAACACTACAGCCAACAGATTCCAGCACGCTTTAATCATCAATCCCACATGCAATATATTCCAATTCAGGTATCATTCTTTTACCATTAACCATTCTATAAAGATC
>JAOSBN010146407.1:0-24905 GCA_027563595.1 Erythroxylum suave | reverse complement strand
CCCTATAATCATATCCCCTTACCAAACTCAATCTTTCATTCCATACCTATACCCCTTTTTTCATACCCTCCAAACAACCACCCCCTGAATTCTTTAAATGAATTAGGTGTTGACAGTGTACAATATGGAAAAACTGTGAAGGTCGTACATGATTCTCTACTTTGTAGAGATTTTTTTGAAGATGACACAAACAATGAAGTTGGATTGGATTACGTTGCTTTAGTTATATTTTCATATTATTGCATATCAATTTCTTATTGATTTGACACTTTTATATTAAGCAGTATTCTATATTTTGAACATTTTAAGTTTGTGCTTTGTATGAATATTTACTTAATTTTAAGTCTATATTTTGTATAAATATTTTTCTATATTTGATTAAATATACTTGATTGAATATTTTATTAATTATTTAATGTTGGCATTATAGATATATGGATTTCTTATCAGAATTCGAATCAAATTCTGATGATGAACGGAAGAAGGTAATCATTATTTCTGTAGCTGGGGGAGAGAACAAATATTTTCATTTACAAAAGCAATCATATAGAACTTCTGCGCTACCAGGTCATGATTGGATATTAGAACTTTTAAATGAGAATCCTACAAGGATTTATGAAAACTTAAGAATGAGAAAGATAATTTTCTTGAGCTTATGTGACGAGTTAAAGAGTTTAGGAGGTTTAAAGACAACAAATCATTTAATTGTGGAGGAACAAGTAGCAATTTTCTTGATGACTATAGGGCATAGTGAGACAACTAGAGTCAGTGCAGAACGCTTTCAACATTCGACCTGAATAATTTCGAAATACTTTCGAAAAGTTTTATATGTAGTTAATTGTCTTGCAAAAAGAGTCATTACTCCACCATCCTTTACTAATACATCTTCTGAGATACAACATAATTCAAAATTCTTTTCACATTTTCAGGTACATTCTTATATTTAATTACTACTTTAATTATGTCCTTATGATTAAAAATTATTTTAATATATTTTAGGATTGTATAGGAGCAATAGATGGTGTACATATTGATGCACATATTCTGACCGATAAACAAATACCATACAGGGGCAAACGAATTAATCCAACCCAAAATATTATGTGTTGTTGCTCATTTGACATGCGCTTTATATATGTAATGGCTGGATGAGAACGTACTACAAATGACTCTCGAGTTCTTTTGGAAATAGTGACAAATCCAACGAATCAATTTCTTACGCTTTCACAAGGTATTATATTATTTTAAATAAATATAGTAATTATGATTCATTTTTAATATCTTTTTGATAGTATTATGTTCTTTCTATGTTAGGTAAGTACTATTTGGATGACTCGGGCTATACTAATATGCCTTCTTTCACCATATAGAGGTAAAAGATATCATTTGTAAGATTATAAAGGCAGAGGAAGACCTCAAGATTCACAGGAAGTGTTTAACTACAGGCATTCTTCATTAATAAATGTCATTGAAAGATGTTTTGGTATCCTAAAAGTGAGATTCTCTATACTTAAAAACATGTCAAGTTATGATATGAAGAAACAAAAATATATCATTATTGCCTATTATGTTATACACAATTATATTAAAATATATGAACAAAGTGATGAGTTATTTGACAGTTGTGTCGAAAATGAAGAATGAATTAGGGAAAGTGAAAATGAAGATGCAAGTTCTCAAGTGGAGTATAATAACACTCCAGAACAACTTCGAGGTATGCCTTGGAAACAAGATGAAATTGCTAGGCAAATGTAGAGTGATTATATTATTTCTAATTGATTTATGTTTCTTTTTGTAAATGATAGTATTATTATGTTTTCAAGAATTATAATATTGTGAATATTTTTATTGATATAATTTTCCAATTTATAGAATTTTATTATATACATTTAATTTGCATATAGTTAAATTTTAACCGTAAGATAATTAATTAAATTAAAAATATAATGTACGATATAAAATTATTAATATAAGAGTATAATTACAAAAATATAAACAAGATGATAAAGCCAAACATAATTTTGTTTTTATTTTTAATTACTAATGTCAACCAAACAGGTTTTTGTTTTCAGTTTTTATATTACAAATCTCAGCCAAATAAGTTTTTGTTTTTGGTTCTTATATTACAAATCTCAGCTAAACACGTTTTTGTTTTTTAAGAAAAAACAGAAAACAAAAACTAAAAACCATAATAAAAAAACATAAATGAAACCAAACAATCTCTAAGTTGTAAATGCATAGAATCCATTAATAATACCAGTACCACTAAGCCTTATGCCTATGATTTGTTCATCTACTCCAAATTTGTGGCCTATGCTGAAGTTGTCGGGATGCTCAAAAAGATCATAAAAAATAAAGTTTGTTATGTTGCATTAGCACTTTATAAGTTTGAAATGTAGAAAAAGGGAGGCCCATCTCCAAGTCAATGCAAGTGAAGGTGGATTTTGCAGAAATTCCTATGCCGCCATTTTGGTTACACATCGACATTGTGCAAGTTCAAACCTCTAGATCAAATTCTATGTATCCAATGCCTTGTTTCAATCTTTCTTCTTTTTTTCTTCATTAAACGACATTATTTTATGTTTTTTATATTCTAAAGATATCATTTTTTCATAAATCAGAATTGAACATTCAAAAATCTGATGCCCAGTCCAGTATTAATGCTCAACCTTATCGTCATTGATAGTCACAGGACAGCTAAACAGAACTTAATAAAAATTTTATATTTTTTGTGCTTTGACTTTCTCACGTACAGAATGAGTCTTAGTATTTTAAAAAAAAGAGCAAGGGTTTCAGACAAAATTAATAAAATATTTTTCTAAAGGCAACTAGTCGAGGAGATGAGGAGGTTCTGTGAAGGAAATCAACGCCAAGCGCTGCAACTAGCAGCTATAGAGGGGTTCCAACTCCTTGTACTTGTTTGATTGAAAGACACCCCAAAAGAGTCATCATTAAGCTTTTGACATCACCGCAGGGTTCAATAAGTATTTATCTTATAAAATCATTGATCCAAGTATTTACTTAATTGCTTAACACATCAATTCAATTATTTTATACGCGGTTGGATACATGAGCTTGTTGTCATTGGACTGTAACGTGTCCTATTGTGAAGTCGTAACTTCTATCACTAGTCCCAGGGGGGAGCAACAAGACGAGCCTTCTCCTCCATCTACACAATCTTCCCATGATCCAATTTCATCAGCACAAGCTAGTACCTATGACTCAGAATTTAAATCAATGCTATTTTTTCAAGTTTTTAATTTGTTTAATAACAAAATATGCTTTATTTAGTTATTTTTAATGATTCCGCGGGCATACATGCATCCTATATCAACGAGTTTTGATATTTGATTACTTTAGTTGTATATTTTGCTATATTTGTTTAGTTCAATATTATTTTTGAACATGTTTTTATTGTTTAATTATATTGTATTTGAATTTATAAATTATTTTATTGCAATGCATTGTGTCCACACTTTTATCCTTCCAAATTAACAAATAAAATATATATTTTGGAAACTGATGAAATTAGTACAAAAACATTTTAATTTCATTAAAATTTTTGAATAATTTAGATTATATTTACATTAAGGTCAACATACTAAAACAAATATCACTTTTGGCTACATTTTCTTTTGCTACAATTTAAAATTCATAGCTAAAAATAACTATTTGGCTAAGAAATTTGGAAATTGCGACATATTGAAGTAGTTTCTCCAAAAATTTTATTTCGTGGGTTTTCTTAGACTATTAACTACATTCAGTTTTACTGCATTTTTGTTTTCGTAACTAATAATTTTTAGCAACATTTTTCACTGTGAATAAAGTTTTATAGCAAAAGTTTTTAACAACAAAATATTTTTCGTAGTTAAAACTCAAATATGTTCCAGCTATCAGTTATATTTTCTAAATTAAAAAAAAAGTTTTGACTATGAAAATATTTTTGCAGCCAAAAGAAGAATAAAAAAAGTAAACTTTGTCAATTTCACTAGTTAAATGATGTCGTTTTCTTCATTAACTGATTTCTAAGACTTATAACCTAAATACAAACATCGCCTTTGGCTTTTCTTCTTTTGTTTTCATGTTCTGCCTACTCTAACAAATTCCTCTTCTATCTTCCACATTTCTCTTTGTCGTTTTCCTCTTTTATATCCGTGTTTTGGCTACTTGCTTCTGTCTTCATGTTCCCCCTCTTCTATCATCATGTTTTTTGCTTAATTGACATCTATTCGCCCTTTTCAAAAGTGTTCTTCTCTCATCATTGTGGTTATCAAGTAGTTGTCTTCTTCTCTCACTACCTGCATTTGTTTTCTGCTCTCATCCCTTTAGCATTTACTTTTAATTTGTTGCCTCAATAGTTTTCTTCTTTCAATTTATGTTCTCTGCAGAGTTCTTCATATTTTTCTTCTAGAACTTTAGTTGCTACAGATTTCTTCAATTTATTTCTTATGGAATTTTATCTAGGGATGAGTGAATTGGTTAACGTGTGGTTAATGTTATAGAAAATTTTGCTTGAATTTTTTTTCTTACCTTACTCTTTTGTGTGCAGCCTTGTTCTAGGAAGATTGATTATTATTTTAGGAAGATTGCTTGTTTTGGGAACTTTGCAAAGTACCTCAATTAAGTACTCAGATGCCTAATCGATACATTTAAGTTCAAACTACGCTTTGAATTTGATGTTGGTCTTTTACTTTAATTTAGGAAATGATTTTGATGATTAACATTTTATGATTTTGAAATCAATCAGTTTAAAGTGAAATTACTAAAAGAAGATGAATGTGTAAGGAGGAATTTATCAACTTCATAATCTTCTTTGGTAAGTTAGTATCTAAGCTTTGGAAAGAGGGAATATTGGTCTATTTTAAGGGAAACAGAAGAACAATCATCAGGTTATTCTAGAAATGTTCTTGTAGAAAAGTAAATACCAAATAGATTTGGACATCAATATCATCATAGGATGAGAAAGTGTTAGCTTTATACTTTTTCCTATAGTTCTAATATGCTTCGAAGTACTACACATTCATTGAGAGCTAGGAAGTTGCTCCTCCTAGTCAGCTGATAAGTTTGGAACTTTTTTTTATGCTTTAACATTGAAAAATCCAATAACTCTGTCTTACTATTATGATTTACTAAATATGTAATGTTTAGCCTTAATAAAAATAAGACTTGTGATGGTTTGGTGCTAGTTTGAGCTATTCTTCGAGTGCGTATCCCATTTTTTATTTTATCATTAATGAATTTATTTATTTTTTTAAAAAGGTTATCTTTCTTTTAGGATAAACCATTTTAAGTTATATATTTAGATGTTTTGATGTCCAATAGTTATGAATTCTCCTAGAAAATTTCTGATGATGTCATTTTTCTTTATTATTTCACAAAATAATCTTACTTTTATTCTTAAAATTTGAAATATAATATGTCTACGGTGTTTGATAAATTTTTCAAAATCATTAAAGATCACTTAAAAACCAAAATCAAGACTATTTATATGAATGATGGAGCATAGTATTAGACAGTTTCAAAATTTTTAACTTAATATAACATTCAACATATGACCAACCCATCTTATAGATATGAGTATATTGGTTTTATTAATTGCAAACACTACTCTTAAACTCTAACGTAATGCTTGCATGCATCTTTTTTTAAGTCCCGTGCATTCTAAAATACTAAAAACTATAAGTGATATGGCCTGTCCTGTGATGATGTTGACCATATTATACCTTATTTTATCTTTAATCTTCCTAGTTTTAATCCAAATGTCATTCATATTCCAATCACTTCTTTAAAACTTGTAAGGAATTTGTCTTTTTCCAGGGGTCACTCTTTAACATACTTCATCACAGGTAAGTAGTTGGCCTTCCTCAGCTCTATATCATACCTAGTGCTACATCCTCACCCACTTTATATAATAATAACAATACTTATAGGCCTTATTTGGTTGGCATGCATTCTTACTTGAGAAAATAATCTTTTTTCTAAAATTTATATTATCACGTTTGGTTCATTTTTTTTAGTAATTAGGAAAGTAAAAACTTTTCCAATATGGGGAAAGTAGTAGCACTTTACTTGGATTCTAAATCACATCACCCCCTTGGTATTTAGAATACTTTTCTTAGGAATTTAATCTAAAAAATACGCTAGCCAATTCGACCCTTCTCCTTTCTCAACTCTATGACAACTCTTTTATAAAACCCTACCACCTCTTCAACTATTCTTATTGTTCTCCCGTAATTAGGATTTTGGATATTTTTTCTTAGAAGTTTCAATCGACAATCTTCAAGTTCATATTTTTCCTTCTTACTTAACTTTTGTGTAGTTTTTGTTTGATTTATGAAAGCAATTGTTTCATTGCTCTTGCTCTTTTTTTTTTTTCAGTTAGCAGCACTTTAGACTAAATTATGGTGTTTTTGTACTCCAAATGCCTTGATTGGAAGTAATCATATTACTTGTTAAACAAAGATGCAATTTTTGTTTGATTTATGAAAGCAATTTCTACTCGATCTAACTAATTAGCCTAGATTTACAGTAGCATTTGTAATTTTTTTTTACAAAAAATGATCGAAATAGCTACGGAAATAAATCTAGCAATTTCTCTCATCATAATTTTTCTGTCATCTTCATCTTCATTGGATTATTTCTAATCCTAAATTCCTAAGTTCTTACCAAATATGTTCAGTTCAATCAAGAACTATGTAACTTTCATAGTTTTTATCAATCAATTAAAATATTATCTATTAGTTTTCCCTCTATCTCATTATACGATAAACTTCTGCACATTATAGTCTTGATAATGTTAGGACATAACATTTCTTTAGTATTTTTCAAGAATATATTTATTATATAACAATGTTATATGATTAGAATATCATAAATGAAAAAATTATCATTTAATAATATAACTTGTATTACATATTAACATTATTTAACGATTTCAATTTTTATTTGGTTTGTAGAGATATAATTTAAAGCACAAGTCAAATTAAATTACATTCCTCTAGATACTATTACATACCAAACACTATAATAAGAATCCACCTAACTTTCCTATTAGAATTCTTATAAGTATCCAAACATGTGAATATCTTTACTTTCCACATTTTTATTTTCCAAGAAATCAAATTTTAATTTCACTTTACTTTTCCGCCAACCAAACAGGGCCATAGTATATCTCTTTCTAAAAACCTTTTAATTCCATCATTGTTGATATAAAACCACTAGCCAAATCACCACGTGTTATTACTTACTTCTAAAAACAAATTTATAAATCAAGAAAAATAATTTTCCTAATCTCAACTTTGTATCCTTCCATTTATCAAATCATTTACCTAAGATAATAAGCACCCTTATTAGTGTGATTCCATGAGCAAAGAAATGTTACTAAGCTCTTTAAAATGAATGATTTTAAAGAAGTTTAAAATTCATTATCTCTATTTATAATACTTAATCATGATGATGGATCTCCTACACTGATTCAATTAAGTATCAACAAGTACTTAGCTCTCTTCAATAACTTTTTACTCACATGACTTAATTTTAGCTATGTTCTCAATAAGTTAGCCGACTTCATAAACAAATTGACCTTTAATCATTGGTTTATCATGAAAAGGGTCCTTCAACATCTCAAAGTAATGTCTTATTATGATGTCTTTATCTCAACTTATTCACCCCTAATGCTTCATGCATTTCCCAGTATATATTCGGATAATAATTGTTAGTAAATTTTTGCCTACTGTGTCCTTCAAAGCTCCAACTATATTATTTGGAGCTATAAAGTTAACTACCTTAAGCATATTACAATAAACATCAATACTATTTCACACACAACATAAACATTAATCCTATTTCACATATGACATAAACATTAATCCTAATTTAACTATCATATTTCCTATTTCCTATCACTTTAGTGCCTTTTATATTGTCTCATTGTAATGATAGCAACATTTATTGTTTTCTTATTGATATCTAACATAAAGGAACTTAGGACAAACAAAAGGAAAAAAGTTCCTGCTATAAAGATCGTAGAACGGAAAGATGTGTAACTTCAACCAGATTGATCATTTTAATATTCTACCTTTAAGTTATACCTAACTTCATTCTACCTTAAACAACAATAAAACTACTAGTGCAAGTTTGTTAACATTTAATACCTTCAACTACCCTTATGCTCAAATATATATTTATATATTTTGAAACTTTCTTATCATTATTCATTTGTTGACATCTTTTGATACTAGTATTCAAAAACGAGGTACAAGTAAAACTAAAGGTTATGAAATGTAATGAATGAATGTTGTAATAAATTGCAAGTTAGTATTATATATTGATACTCAACAAGGTCATCCTATAGGTAAGTTCTAATTTGAAAATTATCAAATGAGCTGGGGATTGTTGCACGAACATAATTACCTTATCTAAAACATGTTAAGGACTTGAAGGAAGACAACTTACTTAAAAATGCTTTGGAAAAAGTTAAGGTAATTGTACAAAATCTTTAACTTTATGCAGTATTGTTTCAATGATTTTAAGATCAGTTACATTTTTAGTTATTGTTCATAGACGAAATTGAATATTGTCTATTGTGAGAACCCAAATGTTTCAAACTATGTTACTTCATTATTGAAATAAAGGACCAGAGATTGTTGTTTCAAGTTGAATAAGTATTATATATCCTATACTTCTGATGGGAAGGCACGAAGCTATGTTCCCAAATGAATATCTGAAGCAATTAGAATAGTTTGTGTGATTATTGGGACCACCTGCAAGTTTAGGTTCAGTTTCTTTGCCTTTACATTTGCTTGCATTAATCTTGTTAGATGATTTGTGGACTAAGTAATGTTCTTTTCTTGATTTAGGATAATTGTGGGAAGACAAGGGTTAATAAATCAAAAATGAAAACATGTAGTAATCAAAGGTCAAAGTCATTTCTAGTTGTTTGAAACGAATAGGCAAGATCTATGTTTATAAGTTATACTTAAATTAATAATCACCGCATTATTTATTCTGCCTTATTTTTTATTTCATAAAACAAAGTGAGAAAGAACTATATGAATAAGAGTATGATAGGATAATATTATATAAATTCACTCACTATAAGAAATGTCAAGGATGGGTTTCAGAAGAAGCAAAAAACAACTATTTAAGTATGAAAGTTTGTCCAATTTTTTTGTTCATTTATTAATGTAGTAGTACAACTATTTAAGTATTAAAGTTTGTTCAATTTTTTTGTTCATTTATTAATGTAGTAGTAAGTAATAGTATATGGATTGAATATTGGTTTTCTTTTTCTTAATTTTAGAATAAGATGCAAGAGTTATTAGAGAAATCTATGTTTGAGGGGAATGAGTTTGATGTGGAAGACATTTATAATACAGTACTTGTTACTCGTTCCAACTATATACAAGGGCTTAGTTGTAACCCAAAGCTAAATATTTCAACCTCAATATGTAAAACAATCATTAAACAACAGAAGGAAAACAACAAATTAAGGACAGAAGTAATTAGGGGACAAGAAAATTTGAGCTAAATTAGCAAAATATGATATGTTATTCAAAAGATTACTTGGTTCAGATTATGATAAAAATAAAGAGGAAACTGAAATGTATTAATTCTATCTCCTATACTTTTTCTGTCACTTCTTGTATGTATCATAATTTACCTTCAATACTTTTTTTCTTATATTACAAAATGGATGAAGATGCAAATGATGAGTGATTATGTTATGAATGGTAAAGTTATGTAATGTTTACTTTAATCATAACAAAATACTTTCTATATTAATACTCTCACAATATTTTTAGTTGATTTTAACTTACCCTTTTGGATGAATACAGGTTCACGGACATGGACAATAAGTAGTCGATCAGGTTATGCTCTAATATTTTTGTAATCTGAGCACATTTTTAGCATGTTAGACATATTCTAATTTTTCAAGTGATTTCTTTATTTATTGTTTGTGTATAAGAATTTCTCAAGATGTCACTAATATTTTGTATAGGAACAAATGATCATCCTTTAATGTTATATTCTTTTATTGGTATAAATTAATGATATTAATATAATTTTACTTTATATATACAACGCTTGAATTTTTCAGTTAATAACATTTTTCTATGATGTAATTTTACAATAATAAGAAATAATTAACAATAAAAACATGTTGACACGTTATATACAAAACTTATTGTTTAACATCATGGATTAAAAATGTAACAAGTAACATGTCAGGACATTGTTAGAAATGTAGCTAACAACGTTTTATTGCTGCGTTATGAAAAATGTAGTAAATAACATTTAGATGCGTCATAAAAAATGTAACAAATAACATTTGGCTACATACTGAAAAATATAGAAAATAATATTTGGCTATTTTTTTTCGTTGTCATTTATTTACCACTAAAATTTTCCTTATCAATGTTTGGTTTCTAGCTACGATTATGTGGTTAATATTTTTTGTCTACGATTTTTGGAAATGTCACCTATAATTTTCAGCTATAGAGAATTGACAATGCTTTATGCAACGAAATAGAAACATCATAAATAACTGTAGGCGATTTTTTTGGAACAATCGGAAATGTTTTTATTTTATAGCCAATTGTCTACTTTGTTGTACTGACATATCATTGAATAGACATTTAAAGAATGCCAATGCAAGCGATATGTCAAAATATATTACTTCACAAGAAATCAGTGGTGATAGGTAAATGTAATGACTCCTAAAATTGACTAAATAGCATGATGTATTATAAAGGCATAATTGTGGAATGCCAGTACCAAAAGTATTCATTTACAAGGATAAAGAAAAGAGATGAGGTTGTTGCTTTTATTTCTTGCTTTAAACCCAAGTCATGATCAACGTTCTCTAATGTTGTGTTGTGGATATATAATTACCCACCAAAGGATGATTAATGTTTCAACTTCTAGCTCTCTAAATTTTGAACTTGAGTTCTAAACTCTTTATTCTGATACTAGATCACGTGGCTAAAGATTTTCTCTTCTTTAGTTTTCATAAATATATCTTTACACCTAAACATATCTTTATATCTTATAAAGTCTTTGTAAATTATACTCAAACATCCTTAACATAAGTTAATAATGGATAGATTGTCCTTCAAGATGGTCTTGTTAGAATTTTATTCCTATAAATTATTCATTAATTTATTATTTTAAAATTTATTTAATATAAAGAAAATAAGGTAGTCCAATAAATGATTTAATTAAGTTGGACGAAGTTAGGTGAAGAAAATAAAACATTATCAGTGTATGTAGAGTTCTTATTAGGCCTATAATGGGGAGGCTCAATAAAAGTTTTATAGCTAACTACTAGATCTCTTGTCACTTGCTTAAAAAAGTTTATAGTTATATTAACTCATGAAGAGATTCCTGCATTAAGAAAAGTGCATAAAAATCTTATTAATATCATCTTAAACAATTTTTATTAAGGACGATCGAAAGTTACATCAACTTGTTTAAAGGTCAACGAGCTTACTCAAAGTTTTCAACAATTTAATCGAAGAGAGATGAATCGTAAAATATTTATTTTTACGTTTTCTCTATTTGTACAAGTGCTTAGATGATCTTAGGCTAATCAATAAAGTTTGGGTGATGATAACATGTGGTATTATAGTGCTTATATAATTATATGAATTTAACATATATTTTCATATTTATCCACAAGGAAATAAGAAAAAATAATATGTTTTTTGCTTGAACACATAGTGTACATATTTCATGGATTAGTTTTTGTTTGATAATTTTCAGAAAATAGGCGAAAAGTTCAATTTTGTGTTTTTTTAGTAAAAATCATCAAAATCTTAAAAAAATCACCATAACTAGTTGTCAAATTTTGTCTTTTTTAGCAACTAGAGGTAAAAACACTTAAACAAAAGTCTTTTGCATGAAGGAGAACCAAGCAGGAGGCTCCAGCTATGTAGTGTGCGATCTCCATATACATTGGATAACTAACTCAAGTAGAGGTAGAGGATGCAAAACACGTCTAGCACATGTAACACACACGCCATAAAGTTTGAACTTGTCTCTACATATTTGGCACATACATCACATGGTCCATAAAGTTGAAAGTGTGTCACTATGCTGCAACATATACAAAATACAACCTTAGGCGCTTCTTTACGTGTTTGTCTTATTAAATGCACGTGCTCCACACATTTGATCATGTATAGAGTAGTGCGTGCATAACACTTGCACATACTGACATCAACACACTATAAGATAAAAAGAAATCCCAAATTTTTAAAAATTATTAAATAGTCCTTAAACATTATTTTGGATTTTTTTAGGACATGTGGATGTTAAAATTAAATTTTTAATTTAAAAAATTATCACATTGGTGATAATTAATATTTAACTCTAAAAGATATTAAATAAGTATTTAAAGTTATAGTTAAGTGAAATTTCATGCAATTGACTTGAAATAAAAGAGATAAATATTATCTTATGACTCATGCATTTTATCTATTATTGCATATTGCATTATTTATCGCTTTTGAGATATTTTTATTGTAAGTCTCATATAAAGATAATTAATAATATTCATCAGAGTTTTTATTTAATAATGAATAGGTGCTTAAGATTTTGTATTATACAATGGTAAGTTTGTCACAAGGTTATGTATACACAAGAAAATGTGAGGATAACATATTGACACATCTCTTGCGCTTATAGAATTGTTTGAATGCCACTAAGAATGTAATCAACATAATGGCTTTTTAAGTTAGTATTTGTATTCTTTTGCTTACATATTAGGGGATGAATTTGATTTTGTATTTGATTATTCTTCTATCAGGTGTTGATCTTATACGAAATTATAGTCATTGCTTAAGTGATCTATACTCCCATATGTGACATAATTACAAGAGTTAATTTACAAGGGTTAATGACATATATTCTGACCATTTTTATATGAAAGTCATATTCGTATGTATTATATGTTAGAGTAGTGCTCTAAAGGCAATCACCTTTAGCATTTTTATATAAACTTTATTTTGATTAATAAAGTGAAAGGAATTTTTCATTAATTTGATATTCTTCTTTTATATAAATTAATGTTGATCTTAAATCGAATTAATGATGTCCATGACACAAAACATAGCATGAAGGAAATCATGATAATAAGATTCCTATCATGTGCAATTATGTTAGCATCTAAATAATCCCTAGTCATAGGATTAATAGGACAGGACATTATTAATCCAGATAGACTAGCAAATGTTATACTTCTTGATTTGATTAAGCAGTGGATCTTATAAACTGTAAACATGAGATGTTTAAAGTTAACATGTCTATGCTTACTAAGGGTAGTAAGTACATCAGATGACCCATTATGAGATTATCATATGGATGATTTATTGAATGTCAATGATTAATCTCTTCATAGCAATAGGTGCAAATATCCTTAGATTTGAGGTACTCAAGGATATCTTAGATACTAATCCTGTGCTTTGACATCATTCCTTGTTGCCTCAAGACGAGGTTGCTCTTAGGGTGGTGATTGGGTAGAACTATTGGTATTCAAAAGTAATTGGGTAGTCAATATAAGATTCACCACTCCTGATAGAAGGAGATGATACCCACGACCTCTTATCGGGTTCATTACTCAGGAGTTTCTGGTCAGAGCAGTTATGCGTCATAAAGAGAGTCTTCAATGAGACATTAGAGTAATGAGATCCAAGGACAAGAACTAACATCACTTGGACTAGATGCGACGTAGTTAGTCCAGCGGGAGTTGAGACATAGCCCATACTCTGAACCAAGGGGGTATAGTATGGTGAAAGGACGAATTGCATGGTAATTATCTATGGAAAGGTTTTTAAGTTGGATAATTAACTATTGAAGAGTTCATGTGTCAATCCACTTATATTCTAGCAAATTGGCATCATGAAACCCTTCATGATTTGATTGAATTAAGAGTTAATTCAAGTACCTAAAATAACCAGAAACCTAAAGGTCACATGCATAAAAGATTGAATGAAAAACAAGTATATATGGCCTATTTTAAGCAGGCCACGATCATGCCTCATAAAACCACGATCGTGGCTCATTGGCTGCAATCGTGACAGAGGGCATGAAATGGTATATAAGCGAGTTCTTTAGTTATGTACATAAGCTTCCTTCACTTCTTACACACTCAAGTGATAGATAAAGGGTTTTTAAAGAGTTCTAGAGTGAGAGTGAGGTGTCTTGAGTTTTGTTTTTGCAATTTATGCAATTGTTGCATGAATCAAAGTGCACGCAACAAGATTTTTGACCTCTCTTCCATCGTTTTGAGCATCTACTAGAACTCATCTAGTTTGGTGCTCAAATAACCCTTAAATATTGATTCTTCTTCCATCTTTGCATGTTCTTAGAGATCAAGGAAGGGTTTGGTGTTTACAACAACCCAAACAAGGAGAAGAATCAAGAAAGGAGGAGATATACAAGGTAAAAAGTTTATATTTCCTGTTCTCTTATACATATCTATGCATGCATGTTATGATCTTATGGTTTTTGGGGTTGTCATGGTGTCGGAATCTTGATTCTAACAATTCTACTGCATCTGCATGCATGTGCTACATGCAACCATGGCTAGCCCAATAGTGGTATTAGAGCAAGGTTATGCAAGCTATAGATGATGTATTGAGCATGCACAAAGTGTTTGCTGGGTTGTGACTGACTTGCATGTTGATTTGGAAAAATTAATGTAAATTCTATAAAAATTTTTTTCTAATTTTCTTTCTCAGAAATGTTTATAAGATGTTATATTATGTTTTTGTTAAACGAAATTGCAATTGAATATCATTTGCTATTTTATTTTGAATTTATATTGAGACTGTTCTTGTGTTGATTTCTAGGATTTTCTGGAAAATTGATTGCATGTGCTGACTTTGAAAATTTCGTATTAATTCTATTTTTGCTATTTTTCTTTCACCAAAATGTTTATAAGATGTTATATTATGCTTCTGTAAAAGAAAAATGTAATTTAATGTCATTTGCTATTTCATTACGAATTAAGTTTCAGCTTAATGCATGTATAAAGTTCAGGGAAATTCTAGAAATATGATGAACATGCATACATGAAAATTCCATTTTAATTTTTATAAATTTTATGCATGCACATGCAAGATGAGAAGTTGCCACATGTATGAGATGCATGACACTTGTTGTTAAAGTGATTATCTTATGCATGCATGATGTAATGTATGACTTATGTTAGAACTAATGTGACAAGTGTCACACACATGTGATGTGATGGCTTTTTCCTATTTATTAATAACTAATTCTTAAGAATTACGTCCTAGAATTTTTTATTAGACTCATTTATGATTTTTATAATACTTTAGAATTTTTCCAGAATTAATTGAATTTGATTCAATTAATAAATAAAGTCAAAGTCAACATTGGTCAACTTTTTGAAAGTTGATGGAGTAGACTTACTTAATGACTTATAATATATGTATTTCGGTTATGAGACCTAAATAAGGTTCTTATGTGATAAGATATATATTATTTTGATGGAAATAATATGCTTAATGCATGTGCTCGAAATTAGGGTTCCGTAAATTTTCCAAACATCGAATCGGATTCTTTAGTGTCTTATAGGTTAACTTATTTATCTTGACAATTTTAGCCATCAAGATAATTTTAACATGTGCCAAAATTGTTTTAAGTAAATTTGAGATGACCTAAGGATATTATAGAGGACTAACTGATGTACGAAAATTTTGGAAACCCTAAGGATTACTAAATTAATCCAAGTAGAGCATAGCATTTCTAGTGTGACTAAATAAAGGCATATAGACTAGGATTAAAGTGTTTAATCTAGAAATCAAAATAATTAATTTTTACGATTCCTAATTAAATCACATTCATAATTCAGATTAGCCAAGACTAAAACTAGTACTCGATTAGGTTCAAGAGTTGAATCAAATAATGAAAGATGCATAATCAAGTCACAACCTAAATTAATCCTCCTTTGTGTGATACATGCATTGGATAATTTTTTAAGGTAATTATAGACATAGCTTAAATTATTGATGAGACCAAAGAACAAATCCCTCAACGGAATATTAGGACTTACACCTTCCACTGATATGGCAAGAACCAAAGTTCTTTTAGAGTTGGGTTGTTGGGCAAACCCAAACCCACTCTACACAAATATATTCAAACCATGAAAATTAGATTTTCGGATTGATGGGTTAGTCCTAACTGGAATCATTAACTTGTTGGGCAAACCCAATGTCAATTTGGATAGAGGCAAAGTTAGGTTATACACATGGATGTATATAAATCAAGAGTTGATGACCCAATGAGTGTGCTAAATCAACAATTGATGGCACAAGTTGATAGTTGCATAAATGTATTCAATTGGTATGAATGATACCTACCGATTGACCTAAGGTGGCTTGTTGGGCAAACCCAAGGTCATTCATGGTGATATCAAATATCGACCCATTAAGAAAACTATAAGTTTTCTCGAATTCGTAGTGAGGGCTATGGATTTGAATAAGAATGGTAGGACCTATAATGCATGTTATCAAAGTCCTTATAGATATGCATTCATGTACATTCTAATTTTTCTCTTGTTCTTCTAGGTTATTGAATCACCACGATGTCTTCTAGTGTGAACCTACACTCCCTGTTAGATTCCAACAAACTCACGGGACCAAACTTCTTGGAATGGCTATGGAATTTGAGAATTGTTCTTAAATCTGAAAAACTAGGATATGTCCTAGATGAACCACTTCCCGATCCCCCTGCTGTCGGTGCATCTGAGATTAGAGAGCTTACAAGAAGCTACTGGATGATAGTGAGTTGGCTAGCTGTATAATGCTGACCTCTATGTCACCAGAACTGCAAAAACAACATGAGGCTATGGATGCTCAAACCATAGTCTACCATATGAGGGAATTAATTGATGAGCAAGCTCGATCTGAAAGGTTTGAGACCTCGAGGTTGCTTTCTGTTCTAAGATGGCTGAGGGATCATCTTCAATGCACTATGCTTTAAAGATAAATGGATATATTGAGAGGTTAGGCAATTTAGGCTTCATTATGGATCATGAATTAAGTATAGAGTTAATTCTGACTGGTTTGACTGATAGTTATTTACAGTTTGTGCTTAACTATTGGATGAACCAAATATCCAGGATGATACCCGAGCTGATTACTTTGCTCAAAACAGTTGAGAAAACTGTTAGGAAAGACAGTAAGGCTGTGGACTCTGCTTCTGGTTCTTAAATTAAGAACCAAAAAAGGAAGAAGTCTAAGATGCCAATGGGAGGTGTAGCTAAGAAGAAGGCGAAGGAGACAACACCAAAAGGGATACACTTCCATTGCAACAAGGAAGGACATTGGAAGAGGAACTACAAAGCTTATTTGGAGTCAATGAAGCAGAAGAACGCATTAGGTGCCCCACCATCTACTTCAGGTATGTTGTTTGTCATTGAGGTAAATACTATTTCTGATCATAACATTTAGGTATTAGATATCAGATGTGGCTCACATATATGTGTTGATGTGTAGGATCTCAGGGATAGTACACTGCTCAAAAAGGGAGAGATGGACCTACAAATGGAGTAAGAGTTGCTGCATTAATTATAGGGGCATATATTTTGTATCTTCTTAGTGGGCTAGAATTACTTTTGGAAAATTGCTATTTTGTACCCGTTGTGACTAAAAACATTATATCTATTTCATGTCTTAATAAAGCGGGATTTCATTTAACTTTTTCAAGAAATGGTTGTTCAATTAAGTTGAATGAAATGTTTTATGGTACTGCTACATTATGCAATGGAATTTACATATTAGATATGTCCAATTCAATTTTAAATATCAATGACAATAAAAGACAAAAATGTGATAACCTAAAATCATTTTACTTATGGCATTGTCGACTTGGCTATATAAGTGAGAATCACATGATTAAGCTACATAAGAATGGTAGCTTAGGGTCATTTGATTATGAATCATATAACACATTTAAATCTTGCTTGTTAGGCAAGATGACTAAATTACCTTTTAAAGGAAAAGGAGAACATAAGAATGGGTTATTAGATCCGATACATTTTGAAGTATGTGATCCAATGTCCATTCATGCCTAAGGTGGTTTTGTGTACTTCATTAACTTTATCGATGATTATTCATGATAAGGGTATGTGTAACTAATAAGATACAAGTCTACAGCGTTTAAAATGTTCAAACAATTTAGACATGAAGTAGAGAAACAACTCGATAGAAGTATTAAGACATTTTGATTAGATCGAGGTGGTTAATACTTAAATAAGGAATTTCTAACTTATCTTAGAGATAATAGGATAGTATCTTGGTGGACTCCACCTTACACACCACAACATAATGGTGTAGCTGAAAGGAGAAACCGAATCTTGTTAGATATGGTAAGGTCAATGATGGGCTTAGCAGATCTATCGAAATCCTTTTGGGGTTATGCACTCGAGACTACTGTTTATGTGACAAATAGAGTCCTTTCAAAGGCTGTTGAAGTTACTTTATATGAGATGTGGACTAATAAAGGCCCTATCTTTCACATATGAAAGTTTAGGGTTATCTGGCTTATGTGAAGCGGATTCAATCAGACAAGCTAAAAGCGAAATATGATAAATGTCTATTTATAGGATATCCTAAGGAAACAAATGGATAGCAGTTCTATAATGTTTTAGACCAAAAGGTAGTTGTCTTAAAGCATGCTGTCTTTTTAGAGAAAGAGTTTCTTCTGATAGAAGACAGTGGGAGAAAAATTGAACTTGATGAAGTTCATGATGCTTAAATAGACGCAAATCAATTGCCTGAACCTGAACCCAAAATTGTTGTTCACGGAGAAGAGACAACAGTTGAACCTTCTAACACATAATATGTTCTTAGGTTAAGTAGGATACGTAATGTTCCAAAGAGATGAATTTCTCATAAGCGAACACAATAATGTATTGCTCATAGAGGAAGATGAGCCTACAACCTATGAAGAGGCTCTGAAGAGTTTAGAATATGAAAAATGGTTTCAAGCCATGAAATCTGAAATGAATTACATGTATGAAAACCAAGTATGGACTTTGGTTGACCCACTCGAAGGGTTAAAACCCATAGAATGCAAGTGGATTTTCAAGAAGAAAATCGACATAGAAGGTAAAGTGATTACCTATAAAGTAAGGTTAGGCACTAAAGGTTATCGTCAAAGACAAGGAGTTGACTATGACGAGACATTTAGCCCCGTAGCCATGTTTAAATCCATAAGAATACTCCTAACCATTGCTGCTCATTATGATTATGAAATGTGGCAAATGGATGTGAAGACGTCTTTCCTAAATGGAAACCTAAGTAAGGATGTATATATAATACAACCTAAGGAATTCGTATCTAGAGATGACAAAAAGGTATGCAAGCTTCAAAAATCCATTTATGGATTGAAGCAAGCATCTAGAAGTTGGAACATCTGATTTGATCAGACAATCAAAGAGTTTGGTTTCTCACAGAATCCTAATGAACCTTATGTGTACAAGAAGGTTAGTGGGAGTACTATCATATTCCTTGTGTTATATGTGGATGACATATTACTAATAGGAAATGATGTCTCTAGTTTGGAATCAGTAAAAGTTTGGTTATCCTAGAATTTTTTCATGAAAGACCTTGGAGAAGCAACTTATATATCAGGAATAAAGATCTCCAGAGATTGATCAAGGAAGTTGCCAGGTCTTTCACAGTTAACATACATAGATAAAGTGCTAAATAGGTTTAGCATGGAGCAGTCCAAGAAAGGGTTTCTTCCTATGAGTCATGGGTTAAAACTCTCAAAATCTATATGTCCCAAAACATAATATGAGAGGACTCGCATGAGTATGATCCCATATGCTTGGGCAGTAGGATCAATCATATATTCTATGTTATGTATATATCGTATGCTCTAAGTGTTATGAACAGATATCAATTGAATCCTGGTGAGGGTCATGGAGTAGCAGTCAAGAATATCCTAAAGTATTTGATAAGGACCAAGGATGAATTCTTGATATATGGAAAGCGGATATACGGATGCCAGCTTTCAATTTGACTAGGATGATTCCAAATTCCAATAAGGTTATGTTTTCACACTGAACGGTGGAACAATCGACTGGAAGAGTTCCAAACAAGAGATGATTGCAGATTCGATGACCGAGTCAAAGGTTGCAGCTGCGGAAGTGGAAAAGGAAGTTGTTTGGATTAAGAAGTTCGTCATGGAACTTAGAGTGGTTCCTAGTGTAGTAGACTCAATATTGTTGTATTATGACAACAATAGGGCTATTGCTCAAGCCAAGGAACCAAGGTCTTATCAGAAGTCCAAGCACATACTTAGGAGATATCTCCTAATTAGGGAGATCATTGATAGAGGTGATGTGACAATTGAGAGAGTCCCCATAGATTAGAACATTGTTGATCCTTTGACTAAGCCACTTCCTTGAGCGAAATTTGATTCTCATTAACTCGCTTATGGTATTAGATTCAAAGGCGATTGACTTTAGTGTAAGTGGGAGATTGTTAGAGTAGTGCTCTAAAGGCAATCACCTTTATCATTTTTACACAAACTTTATTTTGATTACTAAAGTGAAAGGCATTTTTCATTAATTTGATAATCCTGTTTTATGTAAATTGATGTTGATCTTAAATTGAATTAATAAAGTCCATGATACAAAACATAGCATGAAGGAAATCATGATGAGATTATGATAATAAGATTCCTATCGTGTGCAATTATGTTAGTATCTAAATATTCCCTAGTTAAAGGATTAATAGGATAGGACATTATTAATCTAGATAGACTAGCACATGTTATACTTCTTGATTTGATCAAGTAGTGGATCTCATAAACTGTAAACATGAAATGTTTAGAGTTAACATGTGGATGTTTACTAAGGGTAGTAAGTACATCGGATGACCTGTTATGAGATTATCATATGGATGATATATCGAATGTCAATGATTAATCTCATCATAGCAATAGGTGCAAATATCTGTAGACTTGAGGTACTCAAGGATATCTTGGATACAAATCCTATGCTTTGACATCATTCCTTGTTGCCTCAAGACGAGGTTACTCTTAGGGTGGTGATTGGGTAGAGCTATTGATATTCGAAGGTAATTGAGTAGCCAATATAGGATTCACCACTCCTGATAGAAGGAGATGATACCCACGACCTCTTATCAGGGTCATTAGTTGGGAGTCTTTGGCCAAAGCAGTTATATGTCATAAAGAGAGTCTTCAATGACACATTAGAGTAATGAGATCCTAGGATAAGAACTAACATCACTTGGACTAGATGTAACGTAGTTAGTCTAGTGGGAGTTGACACATAGCCCATACTCCAAGCCAAATGAGATATAATATAATGAAAGGACGAATTGCACGGTAATTGTCTATGGAAAGGTTAATAAGTTGGATAATTAACTATTGAAGAGTTCATGTGTTAATTCACTTACATTCTGGCAAATTGGCATCATGAAACCTTTCATGATTTGATTGAATTAAGAGTTAATTCAAGTGCCTAAAATAACCAGGAACTTAAGGGTCACATACATAAAAGATCAGATGAAAAATAAGTATGTATGGTCTATTTTAAGCAGGCCATGATCGTGGCTGAAGGTGAGCCTAATTTTAAAAGTGCCACGATCGTGGCTCATTGGCTGCGATCGTCACAGAGAGCACAAAATGATATATAAGTGAGTTCTTCACTTATGTACACAAGCATCCTTCACTTCTTACACACTCAAGTGATAGAGAAAGGGTTATAGTCGAGCTCTAGAGTGTGAGAGAGGTGTCTTGAGTTTTATTCTTGTAATTCATGCAATTTGTTGCATGAATCAAAGTGCATGCAATAAGATTCTTGACCTATCTATTAAATCAAGAAGATTTCACTTCTTCTATTGATTTTGATGAAAGTCAAATAATAATAATAATAATTGTGTGAACTATTTTGATGATTTCATTAAGTGCGCAGATAAATGTAAGTAGCACAAATCATCAAATCAAGACGAAGTGACTAAGACGAAGTCACAAGACTAAGACGAAGTGAAGACACTAGACGAAGCATACAAATTAAATCAAGATGATATAATTGAAGAATAATCTACAATGTCAATTAGTTAGTTGGAGTTGGTTACATGACTCAACTAATAACAAATCTCTAAATATTCTACAAGCAGTTTTCTTAAGAAGATCGTTGGAGAATTAGACTATAAATATCAATTGTAATCGTAGACAAAACAATTTTTTACTTACTCTTACTTATAAAAAACTAACTCTATGATCAAGTGAGTATACTGTTAAAATATCCTAAGTGAGAAAAAGAAAGAAGAGATTGTAACGTGAGTGTAAAAAGCTTAAATAATATCTTTTTAAATGAAAGGAAGGCTAGAGCCTGAAGAGGCTAAGATAGCAAATAAAGAATACTTTGTGAAAGAGACCTGAAGAGGCTCTGGAAGAGTAGAAATAATACTTGTAAAGTTGCAAGAGATAGTGAAATCTCAGATAAATTCTGAGGATTGGACGTAGCCCAAAGGTTAAGGGTGAACCAGTATAAATCGCGGTGTCATATTCTCTAACCTTTATCTCTTTAATTTCTTATTGTTAAAAGAATAGATACTATTTTCGCTATTGCATTACTTAAACGGATTATGTGCATTGTTTTGTAATCGTCTGAGTTTTTCAAGAAAATCAAGAAGATTCTAAAGATTACTATCTTAGACGATTTAACACAATTCAACCCCCTTCTTCTTTATTTTACATATTATAAGTGATTTCTATATTAACAAGTGATTTACTTCAGTTGGTATCAAAGCGCAAGTTTCCAAGAAACACTATTACAAAGTAAGGACAAAGATCTATGGTTGAATCACATATTTTTATAGCTAAAGGTGTCTCCATCTCAAGACCCCCTGCATTCAATGGTGAAGATTAACATTATTGGAAGGACAGGATGCAGCTCTTCATAGAATCCACGCACATTGATCTTTGAGATATCATTGAAAGTGGTCTATAGATTCCAACAAACTTTGAAGGGAAAAGCATCTCTTGTAACTAATGGTTAGCTGAACAGAAAGCTTGTGTTCAATTAAACTCAAAGGTTAAGTTCTTTTTAAGTTATGCTTTAAGAAGAAGCGAATATGATAAGGTTCATGACGTAAATTAGCAAAGGAAATTTGGGACACATTAGCCGTTGCATATGAAGGCAGAAACCAGGTGAAAGAATCTAAGATTGGTATTCTTGTTCATCAGTATGAGTTGTTCAAGATGAAAGAAGATGAGTGTATTAATCAAATGTTTGGACGATTCCAAACAACTATTAATGGACTTAAAGCTTTGGGGAAAATCTACGATAGTCAAGATCATGTCAGAAAGATCCTCAGAAGTCTTCCAAAAAGATGGAGACCCAAAGTAACAGCAATATAAGAGGCCAAGGATTTAAGTAAGCTAAAGCTAGATGAATTGTTTGGTTCACTGAAAATCCATGAAGTAGAGTTTGATGCAGAAGATAAAGAGTTTGATGCAGAAGATAAACCTAGAAGGGATAATTGAAGGCTAGTCAGAAGAATCAGAAGATGCAGAAATATAGAAGTATGTTTTCAAAAGCATTAAAGATCGAAGAAATCAAGAATGATGATGCCAGTGAATCTGATCAAGGTTTAACTGAAGATAAAGACGAACTATCCTTCATTTCAAGAAAAATTAGAAGGATATGGAAAAAGAAAACAAAGGGAAATAAAGACTTCTCCTTCAAAAAGATTAGCAAAGATGATTTGAAGAATGAGAAAAGCTCTATCATCTGCTATGAGTGTAATAAACCAAGACATTACAAGTCTAGATGTCTCTTGCTCAAAAGAAAACAAAAGAAGAGTCAAGAAAACAAAAAATTCATGATGGCAACATAGGAAGATCTGGATTCATTTGAATCTGAATACAGCTCAAAATCATCAGAACAAGCAAATATATGCTTGGTAGCTGAAGATGAAAGCGATGATGAGGTAATCTTCGACTTTAATGATCTTCAACATGCCTATTTAGAATTGTTAGAAGATTCATATGCTATTCTAAAACAATATAGATTGTTGAAAAAGAAATTTGTTGAAAATTCTAAGAACACAAAACTCTTAGAAGAAGAAAACCTCTGCCTTAAGAAACAAGTAGACGATAAAAGTAACTGTAGATAGATCTGAGGAGATTAATCAGCTAAAACAAAGGATTAATATTCTTTCAGCAGATTTATCGAAATTTACAGAAAGTACAAAAAGGATGAATGATATGATTGGAAGTTATAGACATCCAAATGATAA
Organism: Erythroxylum suave; assembly: GCA_027563595.1. NCBI lineage: Eukaryota > Viridiplantae > Streptophyta > Magnoliopsida > Malpighiales > Erythroxylaceae > Erythroxylum > Erythroxylum suave. Next base: position 597 of record JAOSBN010146407.1, on the reverse strand, counting down.
AAGTAGTTTAGGCTTTTCTGGTAAAAATGCTATTCATAATAGTAATGTTCTTCATAATAGGAATTTTGTTCCTGATGAAAAGAAAAAGAAACAGTATTCTTATTATTATTCTAAGAATAATTATAAGACTAACCCCAAAGATCCCAAGAAAATATGGATACCTAAGAAAGATATAATATATACTGCAGATCTCCTTACTTGGAAGAAGCAACTACCATCAATGGTACTGAAATAGTGGCTGCTCATGACATATGACAAGCAGAAGATCTATGTTCCTAGACCTCCAACATAAGCAAAAAGGATCAATAACTTTTGGAAGTAACTAACAGGGCAAAATAATTAGGATCGGCAAAATTAGTAAATATTCCATTCATCTATTGATAATGTTCTGCTAGTTGATGGTTTAAAGCATAATCTAATAAGTATAAGTCAATTATGTGATTCTGGTTTTGAAGTATCCTTTAATCAAAATTCTTCTTTAGTTAAAAACAAGGACGGGTCCATATTCTTTTTTTCCAGAAGACGAAACAATCTCTATAAAATTAACTTAGATGATTTGAAAAGTCAAAATATTTCATGTCTTATATCAAAAGATGA
>JAOSBN010146371.1:0-24916 GCA_027563595.1 Erythroxylum suave | reverse complement strand
AATATGAATAGATGAATACCTCAATGGATTGGGCATTTGCAAGTCTATAAACATGAATAGGTTTTGTTTGCCCGATTTTGTGGCACATATCCATAGCCTGCAAATCTATTTGGGGGTTTTGAAATAAATTTACAGTTAACATATTTAAATCTCACAATTGCCCTAGAAACAGGGAGGATCAAGGAATGTGAGATTAAGAAAATTCCCGATCACTATCATACAGTATACACGTATCATCCAAAGTCATGTTGGTACCCAATCCACCAGCTATAATACTAAGAAAGTTGATCAGTAAAGAAAGAGCTATTAGTGGTGGTGTTTGAGTCGTCCTCTCAAACTCTAGGCAATTTCCATGGAGTCTTCTATAGTCCCGCCCCCATCTGCTTCAGCTACTTAGACTACTACTTTTCTCTCGCACTTTCTTGTTCTACTGTTGTCACTACGTGGTCTGGTGGTACTGGTTTGTTTCTTTGACTTTCGAAGGTCCGAAGCACGCTCGTTTTCGATTTTGGTGAACAGTCCACTGCGTCCTTGTGCGACCTACTCCCCGTCACTTTTCACTGTTCTGGCAAGGGACTGTGGATAGTGGGACGGTGCGCCACCTCTAGGAGGCTATCCCCCTGAATCTATCACGATTCTCCCCATCGATTTGGTCCTGCGATTGACTGGCATTTTGGCGGACTTTTTCCTGCCTAAGAATAACTCTGATTTTGGGATCCCTTAACGCCTCTTTTCCATAAAGCAGCTTTTACCGTCGGCTCTGTTCTAGCGACTGGGTCAGAACAAGTGTGTTCTCTAGGTGCCAAGGGGCTCGCTTCTTCCCCCCTGCCCCCAGCTATGGGCAAACGTAGCCAGGCTGCTAAGAAAGATCGTATTGTCACCAATGACTTCTTCAATGGGCTCCAAACACCACCGCAAGCGCCCAAGGGAGTCACTCCAAATCTGTCCACTGGTTCTAACGCTCCCCAGAAATTTCCTGGTACGTTTCCTTCCACCCCTTCTTTGTGGACTCAGCAAAAAGGGGATGATGGGGCATCCACTTCTGTTGCGAATATTGGAAATGTTGACGTTCAGGGTGGAGAGGTTTCGGAAGAAGAACTTGATCTGAGTGAAACTGATATCAATCCAGAGAAGGAATCTCCGCCTCCCAACTATTCGGAAAAGTTACCTGCCTAAGTCCCAACCCCTCCATCCCAAACTCCTAACATAGCCCAACCTTCCTCCCCCGCAACCTCTAAACCCACCTTTTCCAGTCTTTTCAGCCAAAACAGGGACCCCTCCAAAGGCATGTCTCTGCGTGCTCTCCCTGCCTCAGCGGAGGGGGTGACAATTGAAGCTTCAGATGTTGGGTCGTCTGAGAAGGAATGGGGATACTGTCTGGTTGGTTGCTTCACGGGTAAATTCTCGGGTATGAAGGCTGTGGAAGGATTGATGGACAAATGGGTAGTTCAATGCAAAATCCTCCCTCATGCTAGAGGCTGGATTGTTTTCCAGTTTACATCAAAGGAAGACCGCACTTCTGTCATGGCTGGAGGACCTTGCCTCTTGTTTGGAAAATCCTTGCTCCTTAAGAAGCTCTCCCCTAGTTTTAGGTTCGACTCCCATGCCTTCATGCTCGTCCCGATTTGGATTCAGCTCCCAAATGTGCCCTTGGAGTTATGGACTGAAATGGGGCTATCAAGGTTAGGTTCATTTCTCGGCTCTCCTCTTTGCACTGATCAGATTACTAGCAAGAAGGCTCGTATCGGATATGCCCGACCATTAGTGGAGGCGGATGTGGGGCAGAAACCTGTTGATCAATTTACAGTGAACTTACCTTCGGGTGAAAGCTACTCCCAATCAGTGGTTTATGAATCTTTCCCCAATTTCTGTTATGCTTGCAAGAAATATGGTCATTCGCCTTTTATCTGCCCCAGAGATCAGGTCGTAACTCCTGTTGGCTCCAAGGTCGACAATACTCTAGCTTCGATTCCTACTGGAGCAGCATCAGGCCAGGTACTTCCGCAAAATGGTCCGGGTGATACACGGGTGGCTAAGTCCACAAGGGACCAAAGGGTTACAAAGGATGTTGCAAGAAACAAGGTCCAGGTTCATACCAGAAATCCAGCTCAGGGAGCTACTCTGCCTTCGTCTGGGGCAGCTCTTCCAAGAGCCAGCAGTGATCAAGGACAACACGTAATTAAGCCTCAGCTTCCAGCTTTATGTGACTCGGCGAAACTCAATGAGGGTAAGTCGAAGGGGCCTGCGGATGGGACAGCTTCGATGGAGCAGGGGTTAAATGTGAGTCAGGAGGCAGAGGCTGCGGATTTAGTACAGAGCCAACCTTCCCCTGTTATGGAGCAACCAAGTGGTGGTTCTTTGGGTGGGATGGTGGATGGTTTGGAAAAGTCAGGACAGGGTGCGCCTGCTAAACAGACTTTCGAGGGTATGGTACAGGGTCGTCTTCGAAACACACTAGTAGTGGTTTCTTCAAATCTGACACACAAAGATCATTGTAGGGAAGCAGCAAATGAAAGGGGGAGCCATATCTTAGGCCTCTCAAGGGCAGCCTAAGCAGGAGAAGGGGAAAGGGACAATCACCCACCCGAAATCAGCAGGAGAAGGTAAACCCTCCCCACCTGCACCATGAATTTATTTTGCTGGAATATTCGGGGCCTCAACAAGGCCTCAAAACAATTGAGTGTTGGTAACCTTACACGCCAACACCACTATAACTTAGTAGGATTGTTAGAAACCAAACTGGATGTACAAGGACTTCAACGGTTTGCCCAACACCGCTTTGAGGGATGGAATTTCTGCCACAACTTTGATAAAATTGAAGGGGGCCGAATGGTGGTGCTATGGAACCCTGCTTTCTATTGTTGTCATGTTGAGGTTATAGGGGATCAGCTGATACATTGTTGGGTGCAAAGTCTCACCAACCAGCAATGGTTTTTTGCTACTTTCGTTTATGGGCTATACAGTATTACTAAAAGAAGAGAAGCATGGAATTGTCTGCTGAACCTAGGTGGGAGTATTGCCTTACCATGGTGCATAATGGGGGACTTTAACTGTGTATGTTCAGCCCAGGAGCGCATCGGGTGTGTCCCCCCCTCTACTTACCTATTAAAAGACTTAGTGGATATGAGGATATCTCTTGGGCTGGTTGATGCTCCATCATCGGGGGAATACTATACTTGGCACAAAAATCGCCTTTGGGCAAAGTTGGACCGTGTGCTTATCAATTCGGCTTGGACAAACAATGGACTGGATTGCACAGTACATTATCTAAATATGCTATCGATTTCGAACCACACCCCCTATGTTTTTACGTGTGCAGTGATGAGCAGTAAGGGCAGGAAACCGTTTAAGTTTTTTAACATATGGCTGCAGCATCCTACATTTCAGGCCATCCTTGATCAATGTTGGACTACTACTGTTGAGTGAAACAAGCAATATATACTCTGTCGAAAATTGAAAAACCTCAAGAGACCTTTGAAACTTCTAATCCTCAACCACTTTTCCCACATTTTGGTGCAGGCCAAAAAAGCCACCGATAACTTTCAGCTAGCTTACCACCTTTCCCTAAGTAATCTGCATGACCCAACTCTACTTCAAGATGTAGCCTCCAATCGTAAGGCAGCCAACTTCCTAGTGGAGGCCGAACGTATGTTTTTCCAGCAAAAAGCCAAAAGCCAGCATCTTCTTGAAGGGGACCGTAGTACCTCCTATTTCCATGCCCTAGTGAGAAAACGAGGCCTGCTCAATGCTATACCTCACCTTGTCAAAAGTGATGGAACCAGAACCTGCTGCGCTTTGGAAGTAGCTATGGAATTTATACTCTATTACACCCAGCTCCTTGGTTCCTCCACAAATGTCCAGAATCGTGACCCGGTGGTACCCAATTTTGGTGCATGTCTCACTGAAGGCGATAGGGAGGACCTAGTGTCACCAATTACTGATGTTGAGATTAAGACGACATTATGGGATATTGGCAGTGACAAAGCTCCTCGGCCCGATGGTTACTCCTCAGCCTTTTTTAAAGCCAATGGGAACGTATTGGATCTGACCTCAGGGACGCCGTACATGAGTTCTTTCGGTCAGGACAATTGCTAAGACAGCTGAACCACACACTTTTGAGCCTCATTCCGAAGTGGAAGATGGATAGAACTGTGGCTGATTTCTGCCCTATTGCTTGCCTAAATGTTATTTATAAGGTCATCTCCAAGATACTTACTAGCCAAATGACAAGGGTGATTGGGAAAGTAGTGAATCCAGCCCAAGCAGCCTTTATCCCCGGACGCAACATGCATGATAACATCTTTCTGGCACAAGAGCTGGTTCGGGGCTACACTAGAAAGCACATTTCCCCTCGGTGCAAGATCAAAGTCGATCTCACCAAGGGTATGACACCAGTGAATGGAAATTTTTGGAAGCCATGATGATAGGCTTGTGATTCCCGCTGGTATTCATAGGGTGGATCATGACTTGTGTAACCACTACCTCCTACTCAATCAACATAAATGGCTCCCTCCATGGTATGTTCAGAGGTAGGAGGGGTCTCTGTCAAAGCGATCCTATGTCGCCTACTTTGTTTCTGCTATGCTTGGAATATTTCTCCAGATTATTGAGGATGCGCACTACCAATACCCACTTCAATTTCCACCCCAAGTGTCAGAAATTGGGTATCACTCATTTTGCATTTGCGGATGATCTCATGCTTTTATCCCGGGGAGATATTGGCTCTATTAATGTATTACTGACTGCTTTGGATGACTTGGGACGAGTTTCGGGGTTAAGGGCGAATCCAACCAAATCAAATGTATATTTAGCAGGGGTGTCAGGATGGGAAAGAGACACCATTCTTCAGATGGTTGGCTACCCGGCTGAGGAATTCCCCATTCGATACCTTGGGATCCCCCTAGCACCTATAAAAGTTTCAGTGGCTCAATTTTCTATTATAATTGATTCCGTGGAAGCTTATCTTACTGAGTGGAATGGGAAATCACTTTCATATGCCGATAGGGTTGAGCTACTCTACACGGTTATTCAAGGGCTCCTCTCCTTTTGGTTCCAGACCTTCCCAGTTCCCACTACTATCCTGGACCGCCTAAACTCTCTATGCCGATTGTTCTTATGGGGTGGCAAGCATTTCCGGGTCACTTGGGACAAAGTATGTGTTTCGAAAAACGAAGGAGGCTTAGGGTTGCACAGTTGTAAATTATGGAATATGGCCCTGCTTTCAAAGGCGTTATGGAATGTTCACACCAAAACTGATTCCTTATGGGTCAAATGGGTACGTGAGGTGTATTTAAAAGATCTGGAGGTTTGGGACTAGTCCCCTCATCCTCGGGATTAAGCTCTTATGAAAAAATTGGCAGTAATCCGTGACTCCTTCATGGCAAAGTTGGGTGGGAGAGTAGAAGTAGAGGTACGATTACAGAATATGTGTGTAAATGGCACTCTATCCACCAAGCAGATTTATGAAGTCCTCTGGCCAAAACACCCCTCTCGGCCATGAATGTCTTTCATCTGGAAGCGGTATATCCCCCCAAAAATTTCAGTTATTGCTTGGCTCAGCCTACTGGACCGGCTCCTCACCAAAGCTAATCTACCCTTCCTGGATATAGACCGTCATTGTAACTTTTGTAGTGGGAACTTGGAGACAGGTCGGCATCTCTTTTTCCAGTGCCCGTTCTCTAAAGCAGTTTGGAAAGGTATTTGTCAATGGTTGGGGTTGTGGGTCTCAAAATCCAACCTCCATCAGGCAATTAAAAGTATCAGACGGGTGCATAGAGGTGCAAGGGTTAGAAGTAAGACAGCCAAATTGGCTGTCCTCTGCACAGTTTATTTCCTCTGAAAGTTTCGCAATGCACTACAAATGGAAGCCTCCTCTATAACGAGTGCAGATACGATTGTTAAGATTAAGGTCTTCATATACAAGATACTGTACAAACTCTACCCCCCTGAGCTCATCCCCTTCCCAACTAACTAAGGAAGCTCGACCTTGCGCTTATACGAGGACAGGGCTGTTCTGTGCTGATTTTTGGAGTACCAGAGGCAAGTCCAGCCCCAAGGCATACGTCCGGTGGATGGCTATTAGTTGTAAAAGAAGGGGTGGGGATGAAGCTCCCTTGACCGAAGGGGTGGAGAAAATTGCAGGGTGATTGTCTAGACCCTGGAGTAGGCGTAGCAGTATCCGTTAAGCGAAGGAGAGAAGTCGCTCGGACGGTAAATCTCGAGGGTAGGAGCTTGTCTCTGACTCCTTCAACAACTAGCTGGGTTTGTCGTTCGGCGCTTTTGCCGAGCGCAGATATGGGGTCAGCTCTCGTTAGTTGGGAAGGGCCTGTTTCTGCTAGGCTAAGTTACTGCCTTGTCGTTCGGTGCTTTTGCAAAGCGCTGATACGGGGTCGACTCTCGTTAGTTGGGAGAGGTCTGTTTCTGCTGGGCTGAGCTACTGGCTTGTTGTCCGGTGCTTTTGCCGAGCGCTAATGCGGGGTCGGCTTTCGAGTTAGGAGGGGTCTGTTTCTGTTGGGCTGAACTACTGGGGGTCATGTGGTGGTTCGGTGCTTTTGCCGAGCCCTACTACGGGGTCGGCTTTCGATAGTTGGGCAGGGTCGGTTATTGCTGGGCTGAGCTACTGGCATAGATGTGGGTCTGCTATAGGGGGTGGGTCGGAGGCGTGTTGCCGGGGCGGTTGGGGTCTTGGAATAGCTGGGCTGAGCTACTGGCTTAGTTGGGGGTCGGTGCGGTCATTCGGTGCGTTTGTCGAGAGCTAATATGGGGTCAGTTTTCGATAGTTGGGAGGGATCTGTTCCTACTGGGCCGAGCTATTGGCTTAGTGTGTGGGTCTGCTATGGGGGTGGGGGTGCTGCGACGTCTTCTCCGATCGTTTGGGCTTGCACAACGCCGCTTCAGGAGGTACGCTCCCGTGGCATAAGGAGGTCATGCGGTAATAGAGGGTGGGGCTGGGCTGATCCCTGTTCACTGTTCACTGTTCAAAGTTACTGTTCACAGAATAGGTAGCCGGTATGGGGAGACCTGAATAGCAAATTACCAAGAAAATTCCCTGGTAATTTACTATTCCCCCGTCTCCTCCATATTTTTTGACATACTAGCCTCATCATGATATCTGTATCGTTTTTTTGGATCCTTTTTGTCTTGGGTGTATGGGGGATATGCTGATTAGATTTGATGATTTTTAGTCCTCATTTTGTGAGCTTATCGGAGTAGATGAGTTTTCCTGAGGGCGGGGTATACCCTACAGAGCCATGTATATATACATTCTTTTGGTAATACAAATTTACATTTTACCAAAAAAAAAAAGAAAGTGAGGGAAATTTTGACATTAAAATAAAAATATCAACTAATTAACCTAAAACACTCCTATGGATGAGCTTATAAAAAATTAACTAGTTGGGTTGAATCAACCAAGCCAATCAACTCTTTACTAAACAAATTTAATAGCTTTTTTATAAGATCAACCCGTAAAAATGGGTCAATTAGCTAAACAAGAGCTTATTAGCTCTTTACCAAACTAGCTCTATCTGACCATGCCATTGAGTCAAAGGCATAAATGTCAAAAAATAAATAAATAAAGAAAAAAGAAGAAGAGATCATGCATACCATTTTTACAAAGATGAAAATTATTGACTCCGTAAAATACTTCACTATATAATAGGCCACTCTAAGACATGATAGGTCGAGGGTATGGTTGTAAGTTGGGAATCACATCTTTGTTACATATGAAAGTCACAAATATTGTTTTTTGATCAGCAATCATTGTACCACCTCCACTAAATCTTTTGGCCACAGGAACCTGATCCTGAAGCACTACTTCAATTTCAAGAAGTTCAGTAAGTCTCTTGAGCATAATATTTTTACGTGATTTGGATGTAATTCAAGTAGATAGATTGAGAAGTAGACAACACAGTAAGCAAAACAATGGAAAATGGTGTTTCTAGCGCCCTAATATGTACCAAAGGCAAACCTAATCAATTTAGTTCAGTGATAATTAACTGGGAGAAACAACTAATCAATAATGATAATTACTTAGCTTTGACTCTAACTGGTCCTTACAAGTAATAAAAATCTTAACATGGTAGGACATGATCACACTATTGGGCTTGCAACTGGCTACTTGCAATAATGGGTCAATAATGCCTAGAAAGCACTACATATTAAAGTTAATACTCTTGTTAGTCATCCTAGTTACATCTACTAGTTAGGATTCCATGACAATGTGAAACAAGAACTTTTGGTCTTTCAAACAGTTAACTAATGATCTCATTTCACTCTCCAAAGCAGTCTGTTAGGGTTAGGATCTAAACAACATCATAAGGAAAAGAGAAAAAAAAGAATACTAATTTGTATTGATAAGAACACAGAAACAAGGACGTCTCTGTAATCCCTCCCAAGCCTAAGCCAAAATATGGATATTCAAAACATAATGCCTCCCTAATAGATTGCTAACTCTTTATATGTCTAATATTCCCCACACGTAACAACCTGCTACCTAAGTCTCAAAATTATTTATTGGTCATAAATGTGCTACCCCCTCTTCCTGTGACTATAAACCAATAGAGGATAGTTAGGCAGTCCCTCTTGCAAGCTAACAAAATTACTAACATCCACAATATTCTCTTAGCCTACACTTGAATGATTGCTAGCAATTCCCACCTCTTGAGAACAAACTTTGTCCACAAGGTTAGAATCTAGAAACTGACCTCGAAAGTCAGAGTAAGTGACCTGTGATGCCTTATCCTTATGGCTGTCAGCCCACTTAATTAATAAACGGTGACAAGGCAGTGAGTTATCTTCCAACAATTGTACTTCTAAAATTTCTTCTAGAAAATATTCAACCTCCTAAACTAACAGATTCTGTGGCAACCCTGCTTCTACCGGATGATTACCAACAACTTTCTTAAGTTGTGAAACATGAAATACCAGGTGCACTCTTGAGGAAGGAGGCAGTTTCAGGTGATATGCAACCTTCCACACATGCTGTAAAATCCTAAATGGACCGTAATATCAAATATTGAGTTTTTGGTAAACTCGTTATGAGATAGTTGTCTGCCTATATAGTTTGATCTTCAAAAAGACTAAATCTCCCACTGTCAATTCCAGGTCACGCCTTCTTCTGTTAGCAACCTTTCACATTCTCTACTGCAATTTTGACAAATCAAACTATAGCTACCTTAAAATCTTAATAAGATCTGTATGCTCTTCTGCCACTACAGCTATGTGAAACTTGTCAGGAAAATACTGTATTAATGCTAGTGGTGGTCTTCCATAAACAATTTCAAAAGGAGTGGTTTGGGTAGCACCTTGATGATTCGTATTATACCACAATTCTGCCCAATGCACCCACTTTACCCATCCATATGACTGTTCTGTAGAAAAACTATAGCAATACGTCTCTAAACAACGATTTAACACCTCTGTTTGTCCATTTGTCTCTAGGTGATATGTCGTGCTCATCTTGAGTGTAGTTCCCTAACTTTTAAGTAGCTCCCTCCAAAAACAACTCATGAATATCGGATCCTTGTCGGTCACTATAGAATAAGGTACTATATGCAATTGTACAACCTCCTTGACAAAAATTTCAGATACAGTTCGAGCTATATATGGATGCTTTAATCCCATAAAATGGGCAAACTCGCTTAGCCTATCCACCATAATGAAAACACAATCCATGTCATATGGGCGAGGAAGACCGGTAATGAAGTCTATAGAGATGTCTTCCCAGACACGTTCCGGAATATGCAGAGGTTGCAATAGCCTCATAGGTGTGAGTGTCTTGCACTTATTCTTTTGGAAAATGAGACGTGACCACGTAGCGTTGAACCTCCTTCATCATTCCCGGCCAATACATACAAGTAGCCAGCCACCGATATGTCCTATACATGCCAGAATGTCCACCTAGTGGAGTTGAATGGAACTCCTCAATCAACTTAGGTATCCACCGAGAGGAAACCGATAGCATAATTCAACCATTGTAAAATAGTTTTCCATTTTCTAAAATTTTTATTTTTTAATTTTTAATTAAAATTTGAAAATTTTGCAATTTGGTCCCTATATTTTTCAAAATTTCTAGTACCGGCTAGTATTTTACCGATATTTATAAGCACCGGTCGGTATTTAAATTCGGTATCAAAACTAACATTTCGGTACCGTTTTCCAGCCGGTACGATATGTACCGTCCAGTACCGGCCGGTATGATACGAAATCCAACACAGTGGTTCATTCCTCTTCCTAAAATGGTTTCTCTTTTGTAATTTTGTTGTTATAAAATGATAGAACGGTATCAAACCTATTTTAGGAAGGGAATGAACATTGTTTTATTGGAGATATTTTTACCTCAATAATTGGAAATCATGACGCTATTGTTGAATGTATTCTACCTTTTGGGTCCTCAAGTTTCTTTATTTATTGTTAACTAATGGATTGCGTATGTAGCGGAAGACAAAAAATTTTGCAATCTTAAATTCATGTATTGATCTATTGCGTTGAATAATCATACTCATAATCAGAACAGGCAGAATAAATACCTAGAAAGTGATTATTACTTGATACTGAATTTCTAAACTACGAAATCTCTATATGCTCCACATCGAGAAATAGGGCCCGCTTTCAACACTTAATATGGCTATCGATAAATTTGAAGAACCCTTTCTTAAGAGCAGATAAAACAATTTTCTCAAACTTTTCTCTTGTTTATTTTTTAGTACAAAGAACAAAAAAACAAAGAATATTTCTGTATCTTTGTTTTCTTTCTAACGTATAAAAAACAAAAATGTCTCTATCTTCAAACTCTTCTCTTTGTTTACTCTCAACGTATAAAAACGAAAGTCTTTTTCATTTTTGTTAAATGTTCAAATACCAGAGAACAACCACTTTTGGTTTTGTTTTCCTTGAAACGTTACAAAAAGAAATGTAAAATTTAAAACTTAAAAAACCAACTTCCTGCCTTTGTTTCTTAAACGTAAAAACCAAAAGATCACCAAAAAGCCATCCGACACTTTATTTGCTATTTCGATTAATTTCTTTTTTAGAATAAAATAAAATAAAACTATTTTATTTTATTATTATTTCTAAAATGAAATAAAATAAAACTATTTTATTTTATTATTATTTCTAAAATGAAATAAAATAAAACTATTTTATTTTATTCATTTATTTTGTACAAGAGAATTTCCAATATTAATTATATTTTCTGTGCTAGCAAAAAATATAATAATATGCCGTATAGATTATTTAATAAATTATCTCATAATAAATTAAATAATCATAAACGAGAAATATTACATTCATAAGTGTGTGACCATATAGGTTCATCATTAAGCCGATAGTGATTAATCTAATTAATTACTAATCAAGGTTGGCTTCTAGCAACACTCTTCAACGATCGATAGCGTGAAGTAACAACTTTGCAAAGGTGGAACCTAGTTAAGGATAATGTATAATTACCTTCCATCATTACAACGCCGGATTATCCTAAGGTATGGTTTAACTGTCAAACCTTATTAGATAACCAACTATGTTACATGTCGATCATTAATGATTGGTGAATGACTTAGAAAACTCTTTTTCCTCACTCATTTAATCGCCCTGGTGAAGGTCTTTAAACAACCATTAAGATCAACGACAACATAGAGTTCAAACTCATTATGTAGAGTCGATGGATCCCATCTTGACTCACCACTAATCAGATAGGTACTTAATTATATTCAATGACCATTCAACTAGCATTTTATACACTAGTTGTCCAACATCAAAACATAAGAAGTGACCTATTGATTACTATGATGATCTCATGTCAAAGGAAAAATATATATTTAAATCCTTATGAGAATATCTCACTTGACAGTTCATAGGTAATATTAACCATTGGGAATTCTCAGTTTGGTCAGTTCAATGATCATATCTCCATATGCATCCTCTATATATGTAACTTAGTAAATGAGATCTACTAATATCCATCTAATAGATACTATTATATACATAGTGATCTACTTGAATTATTAAAGTCCTTATTTGATGATCCTACGATCAAGAACACTTTTAGATTAAACCCTAAAGACTTGACTCTCATTATATAATCTCCATTATGATGGCAAGTGTATAAATTTAATCAAGGACTTATCATATTTGGATAAAAGCAGTAAACATAATATGGTAATATAATTAGTTGCCATGTTATTAAACAAAGTTAATAATCACAAAACAAAAAGTGTTCAATTTATTACATAACAATTGGGTTATGGGCATAATTCCAACACGTAGTACTTCCTTGATTCTATGAACAAAGAAAATGACTTTGAAAAGACCTGATCATATGTTATGTATGATTCAGTAAAGACCACGGGTAACTTATTGTCTTCGGATGCCACTCTTGATGAAAATGTCCAAATATAGAAGAGTATAGCTCTTAGTTAAGAAATTTTGTACAAGAGCAAACAAGAAATTGAAAAACATTTCTTGGGTTAGTTTAGCTTCTCACAAAATGGGTGGCAAGAAATGGTAGCCTTATCATTATCTATTCCTTAGATTATCCATTCAGTTCCTTCCACATGGTTTGTACAGTCATGCAAACAGTAGTTATATGGATAAACTTGGGAGAATTTCTTAGAGAAAAGTGCCAATGAATAGCATGAGGAAGGTTGTGTTCTTGAGAGGGTTATATGCAGTACACTTTGATGGCTCCCTATATGTGGTTGGTCATCTCACACATGAAAAATAAGTGATCTCTGCTTTCCTCCGCTATTGAACAAACAAGACAAAATGTGTTAATGCTTAAAATTTTAAGGCGATCAGGGGTGTTGAGGTAATTTTGTATGGCAAGTCATAAAAGAAAAGAAGTTTTAGGAGGGATCCTCTTATGCCAGATGATGTGATGCCTCTCCACCATTGGTTTCTTCATCTATGGGAGGTCTCTCATTATTTGGTTTGAAAGGTGGTGAGTAGGTTGATTATGCCAAAAAAAAGGTATCCTAATTAATAGGATGCAAGTGATGAAGAGTGACAGGAAAGCTCCAGCTGTTGTCTACGATGAATGTATCAAGTTTAGTGTGGAGTGGGAAGTTGGTAGAGTTACTTAGTAAGCGAGAAGAATTGATGAGAGCACCTTGTCCTGACTAACTATCATTCCATAATGATATCAGCTTCCCATTGCTAACAAAATAAGAAACATCATCTTTAACCAAATTTAACAAATGCAATAGTTCATTAAAAAAGAAAGAATTTGAAGAATTCATTTTTACTTCCCATATGCTACGACCCTTGAGGAAGTAAGGGTGGATCCATCTTATCCATATCAAATTTCTATCTTTAAGAATCCACCAAAGCCTTTTCAGAATGGTTGTTTGATTAATGAGTTTAACATAATAAAGGCTAAAGCCCCCTTCTTCTCTAAGATAGTGAATATCATACCATTTAATTTTTACACAGCCCTTTGCACCATTAGAAGAGTTCCATAAGAAAATTTTGAAAATTCTCTCTATGGATTTGATGACATCTTTTAATAGAAATATATGAGAGCTCCAATAGATTTATAGAGATTTGAGCACCAATTTAATGAGTTGAAGTTTCCCTACAAAGGATAGAAATTTGGTGGCCCAGGTATAGATTTTGCAGTAAATTTTCTCTATAATAAGTATGCATTCGAGAAAAGTGAGCCTTTTATAAAGATAGGCAGATCCAGTTATAAGATAGGTGGTGAATTCTCCTTCATTCCATTGATAGAAGCAATATGTGAGGCCATATTTGAGGCACCTTTTGAGAGAATAAAATGACTTTTGTCAAGAATGATCTGCAATCCTGAAACACATTGAAACTTTTAGAGGGCCTTCATATAGTTGTTGATCGACTCCAGATTTGCTCTACAAAAAAGAAGCAGGTCATCGGCAAAAGACACGTTAGTGAACCTGATTTTCTTACACTTTATGTGATACTTGAAACAGGGATTGGACTATACTTCTAGCTTCATAGAGTTAAATATTTCCATGCATAAAATGAAAAGGTAGGGAGAGAGGAGGTCTCCTTGTTTTAGCCCTTTCTTAGCTTTGAAGTAGGATGAGGGGCTGCCATTAATTAGGATGGAGTAGCTAGCAGTTGTTACATATTCTTTGATCCAGCTGATGTAAATTAGCGGGAAACCATAGGCCTCTATCGTCTTCCATAGAAACTTCCAATGAATATTAACAAAGGCCTTTTTAAAATCAATTTTGATGGTGCAATTAGGGGTTGAATTGCTCTAAAGTAACCTTTGAGAAGCTCTTGTACTATAAGGATATTGTCACCAATTTGTTGATTACTAATAAAGGCTCCCTAACTGTCACTTATGAACAGAGCTATAGACATTTTCATTCTTCTTACAATAATTCTTAAGATGACTTTGTAAGGAATGTTTGTACAGGTTATAGACCTGACATCATTGAAGTAGTTGGGAGTAGAATTTCTTGGTACTAAACATAAGAATGTCTTATTAATCTCCTTGAGAAGCACATCCTTGGAAAAAAATTTCGTTCACTACATTTTTAACAAAAATAACTATAATATCCCATGTTTTTTGGTAGAAGAGGCCATTCATTCCGTCAGGGTTAGGGGCTTTAGTGCCTTCTATGCTAAAAATAGCTGCCTTAATTTCCTTGTCTTCCATAGATGTTGAATCTAAAAAGGAAGTCGTGGTCTCTAAGCATGTAGGTGGATAAAAATATTGTTGAACATAACAAAATCTCCTTGATTATTAACAAAATCAAGCTGCTACATAAGTATTTCTCTATGATACTTTCCGAGAGATTTGAGTCCAAAATTTCCTCTCCAAACAAGTCCAAGAATCTCAACAAAATCAAATAAACTAAACTAATGAGTGCACTTCAAAGTACAAAAGCAAAGAAGGATCTTAAGGTTGGATAGGATCATAGAAAGTTCATTTTTTATACAAAAACAAAAAATAGGAAAAGGTATAATAAACAATTTAACCAAAAAAGTAAAAGCAAGAGTATAGGTATCAACAACAATAAAGGATTAAAGTAGAAGAAATTCCCACATTGTACACACTGCAAAAGGACTGCTCATCTTAAAAAATATTATTGGCGTGAGGCCTAACATAGTATGGTGAAGCTATAACATCTTAAACTCATTATCAAGGTTTACGAACGAAACACTAAAGACAATCAATTGTAGCAATCACAAATGCAAGATAGGACAAACATATAGGAGGAGAAACTTTTTTGTAACTTCTTGCTTCTTAACTAATGACTCCTTAAAAGCTTGGCTCATTAATAATAGATGCTCACACCATATATGCAATTATGCTTTAAAAGCATGGCTCATTAGAAATGGATGCTCACTCCATATATGCAATTATACTACAATCCTCAAATATCATGATGAAAGTTATTAGTCTAAGTCAAAAGAAGAGGTGCATTTGTTCTTTATACAAAATTAGTTACCAAAATCATTGTTGATTTTTTAATTCCCAACATATGTACTATCTTTGGTTCTTCTAAAGAAAAATTACTTTATATAAAGACGAAAAATAGGAGCTTTACAATCAATTGGGAACAAGCAACTGAACATGCTTATGCTAGCACCATTATGAGTGTTAAACTTGTGGCACAAAAGATTTAGGCACTTCAATCAATGGAGTTTGTTAGACACGGAGAAGAAATAATTGATTAGAAATATGCATGTTATCACAACTAAAGTTCAAATCTATGAGTCTTGTCAATAAGGAAAATAAGCAAAGCAACCTTTTAAGAAAATTGTAGAGAGCCAGTCAAAAGTTTCAACTCATCCACACTAATGTTTGTGGCCCCATGAAAACAATCTCTCTAAGTGATAACGATTACTTCAATATATTTATTGATGATTGTATTAGAATGTATTAGGTATATTTCATTAAATTCAGTAATGAAGTATTCATTGTCTTTAGAGAATTAAAATTTCTTATAAAAATCAAAGTAGCCTATCAATGACTGAGATCTGATAATGGTACTGAATATACCTCTAGTTAGTTTGTTAAGTTCCATATCAATGCAAGAATAGAACATTAAAAGACAATGCTATACACACAATAATCAAATAGGGTCTATGAGAGCAAGAGCAAGATAGTGATGGAGATATTTAGGTGTCTTTTGATCAAGAAGAAGAAACCCAATGAGTTATGGGCAAAGGTTGTCAATACCTTTGTTTATTTGTTAAACAAACTTCCTATAAAGGCACCGTAGACTAAGACACCACATGAAGCTTGGTATCATACCAAACCCATATTTCATCATTTCTAGGTATTTGGAAGCATTTGCTACTATCAAGTACTAAAGCTGAAAAGAAGTTAAGTTTGATAAATAAATAAAAAAGCACACAAAGTAATCCTTGTGGGTTATGGGCATTAATCAAAAGCTATAAAGTTTTTTGCTTACAAAATAAAAAATTTTATTTTGAGCAGCAATGAATTTGACGAGGTAACAATTGGGATTGGAGAAATAAAAAAAACATATGATTTGATGTTTTTGGTAATGATCTTACTGATATTCAATCTTAACTTGAAGCTGATAAATTAGTGGATAACATTCTAGTAAAAGGTACTAGGACTTTGGAGGACATGCAATAGAGATGTACATTGGCAATCAATGTACCTATATATTATTGTGAAGCATAAGATTCACAAGCATGGAGGAGAGAAGAGTTAGAGATGATCAATAAGAATGAAACTTGAAAATTAGTTAAAAAGCCAAAATATCATAAAGTTATTATAGTCAAATGGATTTTTAAAACAAAACTCAATCTTAATGGTTAAATCTATAAACATAAAGCTAGATTGGTGGTGAAGGATTACACTCAACAATATGGTATGGACTACTATGAGACTTTTGCTTCAATAGCAATGGATGATGCAATCAGGCTCATCATTACTGTTACAACTCATAATTCCTAGCAACTCCCTAAATTGATGTTCTGTCTTCTTAAATGGTTTCCTTGCTGAAGAAATTTTTTATAAAATTGCCTAATGGATGTGTAGGTTCCAGGTTGGAACACCATGTATGTCTTTTTAAAAAGGCCTTGTATGATTTAAATCAAGTTTACACATAGTCTTCCTTTCGTATGATAGGTTGGACAACCATATCATTCAACTTAAGTTTTGTAAAAGCCAAAGTGAGGCTACATTGTGAGGTCAGTTTTTAATTGTCTCAATTTATGTTAATGACATGCTTATAACTGGAAGTCAATTCGAAATCATCCCAAAGTTCAAAAATGAGATAAAGAAGTTTTTTATATGATTTATTTTTGAACCATAAAATGCTTCTCGGGCATAGAAGTGATGCATCCCAAGAACAACAATTTATATATTGACAAAAAGTATGTTATTAATGTCTTAAATAGGTTTAAGATGCAGGATTAAAAGCTTGTGAGTACAGCTATGACACCTAATTTAAAACTCAGTAAAGATGAAGGCAATGTGAGGGTAGACAAAAGCTTGTATTGAAGCTTAATTGTAAGCCTCTAATACCTCATAGTAAGTAGACATGATATACTATTTGTTGTTAGTATGCTTTTAAGATTCATGCATTCACCTAGAGAAACCAATTTTCAATTGTAAAAAGAGTGCTAAGGTACAATAAAAGTACCCTTAGAATTTTCTTTTCATAATTTATAAAAGAAACATTTAATGTGATTGGTTAGTCTAACAGTAATTAGGGAGGTTGTGTTGATAATTCAAGAAATACCTCAGGATACATATTCTCCTTGAGTTATGAATTTTTTAGTTGGAGTTCAAAAAAGCAAGAGATTATAACTTAATCAATAGCAAAAGCATAGTATGTTGTTGCTGCCTCAGTTAGAAACTAGGCAATCTAGTTACAAAAATGATAGAAGATTTGAGACATAAGCAAACTGAAGCAATTAAGATTTTGTATGATAATATTATTGTAAGTCCTTCACCACTATCCAATTCCAAGTCTAAAGCCAACAAACTTATAAATCATATCCAACAATTAGTGTTTTCTACCCCCAAAACAGCTCATTCCAATGATTACATCCCTCCATCACCATCTCTTTTAGTTGCAATCAGTAGCTTGTAATTTAGTCTTCAAAAAGTAGTCACCAATACCAAATTGGCCTCAAATGCCTCATCCTCTTTTCATGGCATCAACATAAATGTACAACATTTTAAACTACTAGTGATGACTAGCAAAAATGTCGTCTATAATTTTCAGCTATGGGAATTTGATGACGAATGTAAATCTTCGCTAATGACTATTAGTAATGATTTTGGAACTTTTAACAATGATTTTTTTCATAGCTAAATGTATTTTATGTGGAGTGATTGTATTGAACTTAACAAAAACACTAGCTATGAAATGGAAACGTCTGTCACTTACTAATGTTTGCCAAGAACAAGAGCACTATTATTGCGTCATCACTTCCACGAATATGGCATATCAGATCCTCTATACCATTTAACCTTTTCCAACCATGTTTTTGCCTAAAAACAACATTGTTTTAGGTTTGCTTACAAATAAAATAACGTCATTTTAGGATTGAAACAAGGTTGGAATAGGTTAAGTGGTACAGAAAATTTAAACCCCGAATCTGGACATTTTCCAGCTACTGTAATTTATACAAAATGTACTAAACTTGATAATGACACTAGCTATGAAGTGGAATCATATGTCACTTACTAATGTTTGACAGGAACCAGAGCACTATTATTGCGTCAATGCTTCCACAAATTTGTCTAATTGAGTCAATACTTGCATATTACCTCCATTAGCATCCAGGTAATAAGTATAACTCCTTATCTACTTGTAACTTTAAAAATATATCATATTCCAATATATATAATTAACAAAAAAGTAAGAGATAAATAAGAGCATCATAAAATTTCAAAAAAATTAAAACTAATATTATAATAGAAAGTGATTAGTCCACTTAATTTCACATCTCAAAACTTTCTAAACACTTAACACTTCACTTTTTAATATACAAAACTTAACCCAACCTAATTTTAAATGGGTACTCCGATTATATCTTAATGTTAATTGTTCCTGTGAACCTATGGTTCCTTAAATAGAAAACAACAATCATCTCCTACTTGTCCTTCTTGAAAAACCTGAAGGTCGAAGTAGTTCCGCAAAATTCTGGTTTTTCCACAATTAATTCAAACTGAAACTGATGGTTGTTTATCAGAAAGCAATTAAATTAACAACTACAATTTTCTAGAATTTAATCAAAAAAAGAAAAAATTAATACGCAACAAATAAATCAACACTAGAAATTGGTTAATGCAGTTTGGCAAAACAGCATACGTCTGTAGGGCCCTCACCCAAATTAATCAACTTTCACTGAAGTATAATAGTCTTACAGAAGGCTATTACGAAGCCAACACAACTAAATCCTTAATGCTATTCACTATACTTTCACTCATGAAAGTATATCACACCAGATCGCATGACCATCTCATGCTAACCTCAACAGAAGATTTTTGAAACAATGAATAAGAATAAAGATGAAAACAATATCTCAAGTGATTAAATCAAGAATTATAAGGAAAAAAAGAACACTTGGGTCAAAGAACACTCCCCTATATGTGCAGCCGCTTTAAACCATAATCTTGGAGAATTGTCTAAAAAAATTATGTTATGAACCTTTTAATCAATCATTGAAGAAATCCACACACAACAATAACAAAAATCATCATAAGAACATGTAATTAATCACAAAAGCACACTAAAAACGCAGTTGCAAAAATTGAAGGATATATGTCACACTATAGATTGCCTTCAAAGAAAAAATCATGGGAAAAAGCAAAACGAATAACTCATTGCTTGAGTTGTTGAACAGCAGTCATACCTTTATGAAAAATTCCATCAATGCGATCAATCTCAAGGACCTCAAAAGCAACATAAGACACACTTTGAGCATGCAAAAATTGAGTAAGTATTGGAGTACTTAAGGACCTTGCAACGGAGTATTTAAGTGTACACAAACCCTTTTCCATAACTAGCTCTTAGAATCTATATTGAGGTTTTATGCATTTTGCTAATTCAAAACCTAAAAATGAAGGAAAAGTAACAAGATCATGTAAAGAGCAACCCATCTCACAACATAGGTAATTCACCTTGTCGATTATCATTTATGGGCTTTGGTTTACGATCTTTGGTGCTCTAATGATCCTACTATAGACATTTGAGAAACTAACCCCAACATTGAGAAGACAATAAAATCTTTCTTTCAATTCCATACTAGTCCCATGTAAGTGAAAGATCTTCACACATAAAGCATTTTATGCAAATCCTATTCTATGAGTAAGGTCAAGTTTATTTCTCATATGGACAATAGCTCTATAATCTTCATCAATATCCTTATTAGAATCATTCATGGAATAACTAGAATAGTGGATGAATTCTTATCTTGATTTCGTTGAAAAATCGCTAGTGTCAGTCTAAAGCTCTCATCACATGAGGTAAATTAGCCATTTTATTTCTTCCCATTATATGGGAATATTTTTTAATAATAGATTATAGCTCTTCATCACTCAATCCAAATGTCTGAGTAAACCATAAACTGATAGCACCTTCTTGTCCAAACCAAAATTGAATATCTCAGGTCTCTATAACATAAAATAGCAAGTCCTCCCTCCTCATGTTATGGGTATATATCCATACAAGTATAAATACAATCTATCTGGGTCTGTAAACCCAAACTCTAAATATATGTTATCCCCAAGGTTGGCTTCGTGAGACCAATCGTCATACTAATAAAAGAGATTTTCCTTACACCATTTGGACTAAGCATACCAAGAACTCTACTCAAGACAAAGCAAGAGATAATCCTCTAATTGTAACTTTCTTAGGGTTTCCATCTTTACCTGGATACACCTTTTTGAGGTTATGGCAAATAATTACATGAGTATTGTTTGGCTCTAACAGTAGCTACTCAACCTTTTTTGTCTCATGAAGGACATGTAGTTTATCCATATTAACAAAAACCCGTAATATGTAGCAAAAAGAACTAATAACCACTCAACAAACATGATCACCAACACATCTTTTGTCCCATTTATATGATCATTCAAGTTTTTCCACTTCATCCCACTAGGATAAAACTTAAAAAACTAAAATCATAGAAAACCTGGATTGAAAAAACTGAATCTTCCTACAACATCTTCACAACATAACTCTGTAAATCAAAATTTAGAAAGAACTCTCAAATCATCAGAGCCTCATTTTCACATCAAGTTTACTATTCAACAAGTAAGAAAAAGCCACATACACACCAATCACTTGTACTTTAGAAAACCCAGAAAGCCTAGACATTAACTCCTTGAAACCTTTTTTTGTAAACATTTTTCTTATTTGTAATATGCATATTTATCTATAATATAAAAATCATCAGTAGCCCTAAATTTGGGTGATGAGATAAGAACAGAACTTACCTTTTTCATTGTGTAATTTTGTTGAATAGGTTGACGCACATTAATTACTTGACTAATAAAGGCCCAAAGTATGAGTAGTGAATCCGCACATGTAAGCTTCTAAGTGCCTCAAATACATCTAATTTTTCTTTTAAGAAAGCTACCCAGGTATGTCTTGAGTAATGATCAACACATGTCAAGAAATACCTCATCCCACCAACACTAGCATATTGCATTTGGCTTAGCAAATCCATATAAATTAATTCCAATATTCGATAAGTTATAATGTTTCTTACCTTCTTATATGGTACGTTCATTTGTTTTCCCATTTGACGTGCACTGCAAATCGTATCGTCATCTTTGTTCATCATAGTCAAGCCTCTTACCGCTTCAAATTTATTCAACTTGTTGATGAGTTCATAATTAGTAAGGCCAAGCTTTTGGTGCCATAGATTCATATTATCATATATGGCTAGATCGTAGGAAATAACCTGCAACATGTAGCAATTATCCGCTGATATTCTACTGCTTAATGTACAATCTCCTTACTGGTTTAACACTTTGCATTTATCACTAGTAAACTTGACTAATAACCCGTCATCACAAAGCTGACTAATACTCACCAAGTTAGCTTTTAAACCATCCAAATGAAGCACATTTTCAAAATGAGGCAATCCATCCATGCAAAGAGTGCCTTTACCAATTATCGTTGCTTTCTTCCCATCACTAAATGTGAAGTGACCATCCATACAACTTTGATAATTCATCAAATAACTTCTTTCACCTTTCATATGCTTTAAACAATTGCTATCAAGATACCATCCATTGTGAGAAGCACCGTACATTGATTTCAGAACCATAAGTGCTTACAGTTGGTTCTTTTTAACCCAAATCTACTTTGGCATCCTCTGCTGCTGAAAATTCTTCCAAGAATTTCTGGATTTTTTGTTTTGAGCATTATGGAATAGCAATTGTAGTAGCTTGTAACAATTTGGCCTTATGAGACTGTTTACACCACAAAAGCAACATGTAGACATGAACTTTATGCTTCGTTTTGAAATTTCTCCTTATTTACTTGATCTTACTTCTTTAACAAATCTAATGTCACCATTTTTCTCATTATTCACTTGAGAACATTCACCATTGTATCCAACACCTTGAAAATCTCCTTTTTTTTTGCCAATTTCTAGCAATTTATCTAACTTCTCAGTGCCACCATTCATCATTCTTATTCCTTTCTCTGTATTGATCAGCTTTAGCTTGGTTTCATCAAGTTCATCTGGTGTTGATAATAATTTCATCTCCAAATATTGAATGACATCTTTCATGGTAGAATTCTCCCTTTTAAAACTCGCATTTTGCATACACGTCTTCACCCATTTGCTATACATCAGTTCATAGGCCTTGCATATATTTTTCTTGTTAAATTCTGAGTCACTGTGATCACTATCTGAATTAGAGTTTAATACTGAAACATTTATATTTTCATCATTAGTTTCTTCGCTGGTTGCTATTAACCAAGCAGCTGGATTTTCTTTATACAAAGCAACCGACACAGCCTGATGACTAACAATTTCTTCTTCACTGCCATACTCACTTTCATATTTGTTTTCACTCCAAGTGCTGGTGTAAGATTTCCTTTTTCTCCTTTTAAAAGTATTGGCACATTCCACTTACACATTCAAAAACCTTAACACTCATGACATTTTATCTTCTTTGACTTCTTATCACTTTTTTGAGTTTTTGCTTGCTGTTTGAAGTTATATTTTGATGAACTCACACCATTCTGCCTGAACTCGAGTCTATCTTTCTTTACCTTCTTCAATCACTAATTGAAATTTCTTATCGTCAACACCAGATCTTCATTTTCATTAGAGTTGTCTCCTGAATCAGTCACAAATTTAAGATTTTGGCTTCAAGTGTCAATCCTTTGTTCTTCTCATGCTTGTCTCTCAATAGGTTCATCTCAAAGTTTGTGAGAATTCTAATTACTTTATCCAAAAAGAACTCATTAATATCTTTAGCTTCTTCAATAGCTACAATCTTTCGGTATAAATCTAGGAGGCAACGACCTCAAGATTTTCTTGACAAGTTTTGAATTTGAATACTTCTTCCCAAGTTGATATGCTTCATTGGAGATATCAAGCAGCCGCTCATGAAAGTCTCCAATAGTTTCACTTTCTTCCATCTTTAAGTTCTTCAAATCTAGTAACCAACATTTGAAGTTTTGATGATATTACTAATTGTGATCCTTCATGTATAGTTTGTAATGTATCCTAAGCTTCTTTTACTGACTCATATGCTAATATCAAAATAAAACATCCTTCATCTATAGCACGGAAAATTTCATGCATTGCTTGAGAATTGCAAAATGCTTCCTTTTCTTCATCCCAAGTCCATTCATATGAATCTTTAGGTACCGCTTCACTCTTTCATCAGTCATCAAAGGCTGAGTCCAACCTTTCAACATGGAAGTCCAGGCTTTATTCACTTGTGCTTAAACAAACACCACTACAAGAAAATCACTTAATAGTGGTGGAATATTTTTGATGAACACAATTTCAACGCTATTTACCAACGAAATATTATGTTCCGTCGGTAAACACGGTTAACGACGGAAAGTACATCCGTCGGTAACACTGGAGGGAAAGGATTTCGCACAAAATCTCTAATGGCATATAGCGGCGACAAAACCAACGGTGTAGGAAAAAATTGCAAGAACCGTTCCCGCATTTTAATTGCTTTGGAAACATACCGATGGACACATTCCCGTCGGTATACATACCGACAGAATAGGGTCTTCCGTTGGTAATAAATGCGGGAATTACTCCTACGATTAATTAGCTTCGCCCATTTACCCACAGTAAATGTACCGTCGGTAAAAGGGTTAGGCAATTCTTTTTACCGACGGAATTTGTATTCCATCGCAATAGCTAGGAAACTTAAATACCGATGGAACCAGTATTCCATTGGTAAATAGTTAACCAAACGTTGTCGTTTCGATGAAGAAGATGATAAAGCTTGTGTCACCGATAGAATCCCTTTTCCGTCAGTAACTGTTGGCAACTTGAGTCGACATTTTGTTGGATACGACGAGATAACCCTAGATTACCTACCGAATTGGTGTTTCATTAGTATTTGAGTTTCCAATTACCACTCTTTGACCGACGGAATGTTATGTTCCGTCGGTAACTGTCAGCAAGTTACGTCGTAAGGACGACGTGGGTAAACCTAGATTATCGACAGACATTCAGTCGGTAATCCAACGCCTTTAACTCAGGCGCCGCCCCCTCTCCTCCTCCCCCCCCCCCCCAATGCACATTTCTCTTCTCTCCTCGCGAACGCCTTCTGTTTTCTGACTCCTTCTCTGGCATTTTCCGGTCGTTTTTCGACTGTTGTCTTACTCATCGTGCGTTGTTTGAGGTAAACTCTCTTATGGGTATGTTATTTCTACAAAAAAAAACATGTTTTTAGTGTTAAACGTGAGTGTTTGGTGATGAAATCTTGCTTGATTATTGT
>JAOSBN010146362.1:0-24917 GCA_027563595.1 Erythroxylum suave | reverse complement strand
AGCGTCTGCTGGCTGAGCGTCTGCTGGCTGAGCGTCTGCTGGCTGAGCGTCTGCTGGCTGAGCGTCTGCTGGCTGAGCGTCTGCTGGCTGAGAGTCTGCTGGCTGAGCGTCTGCTGGCTGAGAGTCTGCTGGCTGAGAGTCTACTGGCTGAGAGTCTGCTGGCTGAGAGTCTGCTGGTTGAAGTTTCTTTCTTTTCTTGTTACGTGGTCCGCGGGCTGTACTAATGCGCTGAATAGTAGGTAGAGTCGGTGTCTTTAGATATTCCGGTAACACTAGATCCGCTTTATTCTCTCTTTTAGAGTCATTATTTAACCAGAACGGTCCGTATAATATCGGCGCTAAGACTATTAGTTGTATATCGTCTTTAAATGTTGTAATATATACTGATTGGTATCGTGATATAAGCCTTACGGACTCTAGACTCGTCCTGGAATAGGAAGGTCATAATAATAATAGAATACAACGAGATATCGTTTAAATTAATCTAGAGACGAGGTTGTTAAAAAATACATATTCCTGACGACAAAGAAGTCTTGCGGTGTAGGTAACACCCGCCTCGGCACCTTAGCTAGGCAGTCTATTGACCCTAGAATCAATGTTCAGGCACCGCCGCCCACCACTAGCTATTAGCTATCATCGAATAGCACCTTCTCAGAGAGCTCTACAGCCGAATTCGATAGATAGTGTGTCTATAAGCTCTTACCTAACGTTATATTAATAAACTACCGTATTAAGCTCCTCCTAGTCACTAATAAAGATAAAAAGTTAATAGCGGTATATTTAATAAAGAGTTTATCTAAGCTTCTCTTTTTTAGAAAGCCGATCTAGTATTTAGTTATATCTTATATTAGTAAGACGGTCTTATTCTTTTTATAGCGGAAGCGTAGTAATAAATAGCCGTCCTTTATTTTTATTATTAATTACGCCTTTAACGTCCGATATTTATTTAAATTAAACCTATTATAAATAATAATCTTATTAACTTTATCTTATAATAGGTCCCCGCGTAGATTTAAAGATAAGATAATATAATAATTAAGATTTTAGTTTATTAGATCCTTAATATAAGATATAATTATATATAAAGAAGGCGTTATTCCGTACGTAATATATAGCTATAATATCTAGCGGCGGAAATCTTATAGCTCTAGTAGATTAAGGAAATCGGTAACGGCGAAGTTAATATAGATATATAATATATCTAGATTAAGGTTAAAGAAACTTAAGAGATTATTTTATCTAAAGGACTCTAGCGTAAAGATATATATAATAGACGGATAATAACCTAATTTATATATAGCGCCGAAGCCTCTACTAGTAATATATTAGTATTAGAAGGGGAAACCTACGAGTAAATAAATAAAACCTAACTTATATATAGCTATATTATACTTTAAGGAGTCGCTTCTATCTAGTATTTAATAGCTTTAATATTTAACGACGTTTATTATTATATTTAAATCTTTTATTTATTATTAACGGCTTCTCTAGAGCCTTTAAATCTAATATATTAATAAAGATCTTAATCTCGGCCTTTATTAGTATTATAAAATTATATTTAATCGTTAAACGGAAGCCGTTAGTTTCTAAAATATAATTTATTATAAGTATATCTATCTTTTTAATAAAGAGACGTTTAAAGCTAAAATCCTAAAAGATAATATATTATCTTTTTATAGCCGTATCTATAGGCTAGTAATAAGGCCCGGGCGTTAATTTAATAAATTACTCTCTTAAGAGCTCGTTACGTAATATAAAGAGCGCCTATTTATTATAAGAGAATAAGGAGAGTAGATAGTTTTAATATATTATTAACTTAAAATATTATCCGGTCGCGTCTAGATTACGTATAATATAATAAACTAGAAGACCCTTTTAATTAATATTTATATATAATATCTTTAACTTAACTATCGCCCTCTAGCCGGATAATAAATAATAAATTAGAAAGTCCTCTCCGACTTTATAAACTATTATTATCTCGAGGCGGAAGTTCTTAAAGTATTTATTAAACGCTCTTTATAATAAAATAAAAGATATAAAGTCTTATAAAGTAGATTCTTTTAACGGTATTAAATAAGTAATATTTTATAATTTAGATATTTTATAATCTAGAATTATAATTCTATTATAAGGATTAAGAAAGCCTCGTTCTAGATATTTATATTATAAAACTATATACTTTATTAATCGGCTTAAAAAGTTTATAAATAAAATAAATAGACTAATCTCTATAAGAAACGGCTTAAGCTAATTCTTATAAAATAATATTATACGCTAGCTTTAAATTAATCTATTTAAGCCTCTTTTATTAATTAACTTATAAATATAGGCTATAGAGATTATTATTATAAGATAAGGCGTTACTAGATTTATTAAAACGACGGCCGCGTAGATTTAACGTTAGATCTTTAAGATAGATATATAATATATAATATATAATCTCTTTTACTAATAGTTAACTTTAAGAGATATATATTTAAAATTAAAATATAAGACGGCTAGCTTTTATTAAAATTTATTTAAGATATAAACGAGGCGTCTAATTAAATCGTTTAGTATTTTTATTACGGTTTATAAGTCGTCGTTAATTATTAAATTAGCGTTATAAGTTAAATCTTTTACTACGAGTATAAACTTTAAGACTTTATATTATAATCTTTACGCGTAGCGAGCCTTAATAAATATTATATATTATTAATTAAGAGATTTAATTTATTAGTTAAAGATCCTTCTTAAGATCCGCTAGAGGAAATTTTTATATATAATTAGCTTTATCTCTATATTTAATATAGGCGTCGTATTTAATAATAAGTTAAAAGAAAGAGAGCCGTAAACTTTATTTATATTTATTCCGGCTAGTTTAAAGCGATATATATAATTATATTTATTTCTTTATAACTATATTATATATTATATTATTAACCTTAATCTTAACTACTATTTATTATAATTATAATCCTAACCGCTATTTATTATAATCTTAGTTAAATATAATTCTTTTATTTTTTACCGCCTTAAATACGATAAATTAATATCTT
The DNA here is from genome assembly GCA_027563595.1 of Erythroxylum suave. Classification (NCBI taxonomy): domain Eukaryota; kingdom Viridiplantae; phylum Streptophyta; class Magnoliopsida; order Malpighiales; family Erythroxylaceae; genus Erythroxylum; species Erythroxylum suave. The sequence goes on along the minus strand of JAOSBN010146362.1, from coordinate 21,876 downwards.
TTAATTATAATATCGAGATTTTAATATTTAAAACTTAGCCGTTAACTAAAAAGTAGTTTATTAAAAAGAATAAGATAGCGATAATTTATAAAGCTTATAAGATTTATAGTAATAAAGTTTTATTAAATAAAGCTTAACTAATCCTTATTCTTAACTAGGCGTACGTAAGATATTAATAAAATAAAATATTTATACTATAATATTATCTATACGCACTTTTAATTAAAAGTAGAGACGCCTATTATTTTAAAATATTTAATATACTAAAGTCTCTTTTTACTCTCGCGTATATTTTAACTAGAATCTCGGAAGAGTAAATTAAGAAGTAAAAGAGATTAATTATTTATTAGTAACTATATCGTCGTTAAATATTATACGGCTTTCTAGAAGGAGAGATATACGTTTTATTATTTAATATAATTATAAAAAAGGAGAACTAATACAGCTAGTATTTAGTTATTTATAATATTCTATTATATCCCGTTCTAGTAGCCGTTTTAAGGATAATATATATAGATTTAATTAAGGATTAAATAACTAGATATTAGAGGGTTACTAAACTTAATTTTAATTAAAAGACGTAAGCGTATATTATTAAAGCGAGAGAGAAAAAGTAAAAGTAATTTTACGATTTTAAAGTATTATTAATATATAAGGTAGTTAAGAAGTTAGAGTAAATATATTAATAAAATATTAATTTTTTAGCCCGATATAAGTAAGTTATAACCGCTATTATAGATATCTTTAATAGGATTAATCTCGTCTTTATAAAGATAAACGCGACGATATAAAAGATATAAATAATAAAGAAGCTAATAGAGAAGTTTAATTAAATAATAATAATTAATTTTATTAACTTTAGATCGGAATAAGGACGTTTATTAATTATAAATTAAATATAATATACGCTATAGATCTAAAAAGTAATATAATATTCTTACTTTAAAGGATATAATAATAGAGAATCCGTTTAAGTTTTATATAACGTTTATAATCTAGTTAATAATTAAGCTACGAGTTTAGTAATCTAAATATAATATAAAATTAATATAATTAATATTATATAATTTAGTATTTAAGATAACTACGTAATTAATATTTATTATATTTTTTTATAATCTTAAACTTAAAATCTTCTATTTTAATTTATCGTCCTTAATATTAACCGCGAAAAATTACGCTTATATTTATATACTTAACCTTTAAGAGTCTATAGATCTAATAAACTATATTTATTTTTTTACTCCGCCGTAAATCTTAAATATAAAATATTCCTTTATTAAACTCTTTAACTTTAGACTATTTAACTTTAAATAATATTATTAATTAAAGATCTTTAACGACTATATTAAGTTCTTCTTTATAATTAAATAATATATAAACTTCCTTTATTAAAAGCTATAGGAGTAGCCGTAATAAAATAAATAAAAATAATTAAAAGCCGCCGCCGCCTTTATAAAGGCTATTAATAACGACTTAATCTAACCCTACGCGAAATAAATAATATCGGAGTTCTAATCTCTAATATAAATAATCTAAAGTATAAAGGGCCTTAGATTAATTTATTTAACGGTAATATCTTCGGTCTTTAAGACCCTTTATAACGTATTATAAAGATAGTCTAATCTTAATTATTATCCGCCCCGCTTTAATCGCCGAAGAGATAAAAGAAGAAAAAGCGGAATATAAGATATACTCTACGCGTCTAAATCCGGTTTATTATCTACCTTAATAGCTAGATAGAGCTAGCCGATAAGTAATTTAAGAAAAAAGCGGAGTCTAACGAGGCTATAATACTCTATATAATAGAATTTATAAACTACTTTAACTCCGAGAGAAGAGGTTAATTAAAAGATAAAAATATAAGCGAGATTAAACTATTAAAAATATTAATAAATAACGCTATAGGAGCTTTAATTTTTACGAGTTAATTCGGCCTTAAAAGCGATTAGAAGTTTTATTAAGTAATATTTTTAAATAAAAATAATTTAAAGGGCGAGAGAGACGATAATAAAAAGAAGAAGAAGTAAGGCCCGTTTTATTTTATAAAATAATTAACTTTTAAGTTCTATCTCGTCGTCTTTAATAATAATAACTACTTAAGGATCTAGCTCGCGGGAGATAATAAAATAATAATTTTAGATTTAAAGGTTAATAGAAGTTTTTTAAATAAGAATAAATAAAGATATAAATATATAATATTAATTTTATCTTTAACTATTTAATATACTTTATATTAATCTTAGTCTTTTTAGTTATATTTAAACGTAAAGATAGAGTCGCTTATTAAAAGATTATAAAATATAGTAATCGCGAGAGTTAGTTATTTATAAAGTTATTATTTTAAGGCTTATAAGGTCGATAGTATATATAAGCGTAATTTAATATAACTAGAATAGTCTAGATAGACTAGATATTAGGATTTATAAAAGTAGCGTATTTTAAGTCTTATATTTACTCTTTTATTAACTATTTATATATATAGAGTTATATATTAACCGTAGAACGTTTATAGCCTTATTTTATATAATTAACTTAATCTAGTAAGCGTTATTACGTAAGGCTTCTCTTTATATATACGACTAAGATATTTACTATAAAATAATAACTATAATACTACTACGCTTAATTAAACTTATATTAAGAACTTCTAGACTTATTCTTTTATAATTTTATATTATAAAATACTTTATCCTTAAGCTCGGATTATATAGATTAAAAAAATATTAGATTAAAATTATCTCTTATAAATAATAAGAGACTATCTTATTATTATAAAGATTAGACGTAATATCTCGCTTTATAATTATATTTAAGAGACCCGTCCTTACTAGTAATAAGTTAAAATATCTTTATATTTTCCTTAAACGACTTAGTTAGATATTAATATTTTAAAGATTCTCTATATTTATTATTTTTTATATAAATATTAAATAGAATACTTCTTATAATTAATTATCCGCTTAAGACTAAATAAGATATAAGACTATATTAATAATATATTTACGTCTCTTAATTATAAAATAAACCTAAATTAGATAAATATAAAGAGAGTTAATAAATTAATTAATTATTAAAATAATTACTCTATCTTATTATATAAGATACTTATAATAAAGATTTATTAAATTTATCTACGACGTTCTTTATCGCCGCGATACTATAAATATATATATTATATCTCTATCTAGCCCTTAGCTAATTAAAATATCTATTAAATTATACTATATAACCTTTATCGCTATTAATCTTATTAACTTTATTAAACGCTATCTTAAGATTTAAGCGCTTATAATAGTAAGGAAAGCTTATTTTATTAAAACTTATTACGACTCTATAATAATAAAAACGATAGCTTTAAAGTTTAAGAGATAAACTAAGGGAAGGATAGTTAAAAGATATTATAAATAGATTTTAAGAATAAAGAGGAAATATAAGAAGTTAAAGATAAATTTAAAGGCTAAATAAATAGTAGTATAGAGAGTAATAGTAGAGTTAAGTAACTTTAAAAAGAGTTATAAATACGCTTCTTTTATTAAAAAAAAGTAAAGCCGAAATTATAAATATTTATATTTATAATATTAAGTAGAGTTAATATTAAGAAAAGGCGATTAATTAAACGCTTTATATAGCTCTTACTTATTACCGTTAAACGTTTAATCTTTATTATTTAAAATAGAAAGAGAGAGATACTAGATTTATTAATATAGATAAATAAATAAATAAAAGTAATATATATACTTCTTAAAGATATTATCTTTTTAATCTCGCCTATAAGGTCCTTATATTTTAAGTTATATTTAATAAATATCTCGTTAAATATTATCTTTTAAATAGAGCGCTCGTATCGTACTATTATATTTATTAAATAACCTAAAAGCTATTTAGACTATAGTTCTTTTAATAAGATCTTATTTAGTTTATTTTTATTTAGATATTTAAATCCGTTTAAAAGTTTTTTATTAGAGTCTTTAATATTTTTATTTATTATTATATTATCTCGTCCTTCTATATAAGCTTAAGATTTAAAGCGAGAAGTTTATCGTTTATTAATATCGAACTTTCTCTAATAAATTACTCTTATCGTTTATTAAAGAACTAGATCCGTTAAAGAGAACCGTTATATCTTTATATTATTCTTAATTACTTTTATTTATTTTATTAATCTCGTTTATTAAGCGGCTTTAGTCGAAGTTTTAGAATATAATATATAAAGTTAAGGCTCTAGTAGTTATTAAAAAGTAATAAGATCTTTTTAACGCGTTAAGCTTCTTTAATAATAAAAGTCTTATAATAAAATTAAAGAAGAAGATTAAAATTAAATATTAAGCGCTTAAACTTTACGTAGTATTTATTTATAAAGAGGACGTTCGGCTCGGCTTTTAAGATATATTTATACTCTAGAAGCTTATATTTATATATTTAACGGGCGAGTAGTTTTAAGACGATATAATTAATAATAAAAAACTTTTATAATAACTTTAGCTCTTTCTTAATCTCTATTATATATTTATCGGCCGCTAATAAGTCTTATTTTTATAACTCTTTAAATATAATCTACTACGGAACTATAATACGTTTAAGTAAGTCTTTAATAATAAAGTTTATATTATTATTATACTTAATATCCGTCTATCGTAGATATAGAAGAATCTATTTAAAGTATTTATTATAAATCTCTTACGGCTATTACGCTTTAACGTATATATTTATCTCCTTAAGCTATTTTACGAACTAGTAAAGCTAGCTTTTATTTATTATATTAACTACGGATTACTAGTTAGGATCGCGGAGATAGAGGATAAGATAAGAATATTTAAAGGAACGGAAATAGAGCTATAAACGGGAAAGAGATTATATAAATAAGATTATAAATAGAAGATATAAATATTATTAAACTCCTTATTATATATATAAAGAAATCTTAATAGAGATCTCGCTTTATTTAAATAAACTAGTAAATAAAGGACTCCTTAATAATATTTATTTTTATTAATATTAGTAATATATTACGATAATAGTCGACTTAATAAATATATTTTAATAAGTCTTTATCGCTTAATAGCTCTATATCTAAAGTATAAATATCGTACTTTTATATTATAAGAATAATAAATACTATAACTAAAGATTTATTAAATAGTAAGCGGTTTTTATATATAGAAATAATTTTTTAATAATAGATAAATAATCTAGACTAGTAGTTATTATTTATAATTAATATCCGCCGGAGATAGATTAGTAGGCGACGGAGATAGATCTAGATATATATCTTTATAGAGAATATAGTTAATTTACGTAAATAAAGAGATCTTAAATAAACGTAAGATTAACGATAAATATAATATTCTTATATTTAAGTCTATCTATATTTATTAGATATAACTAATATAATAATATCTTATATAACTTAATTTTACGGACTTTCTATTTTATCGATAAGTCTAAGACCGAAAAATATTAGAATTTAAAAGTTAGTTAATAGATAAAGATATAAAACTTATTATATATTTAATTTATTTTATAGATTATAGGATAGTATAGATAATATTTAAATTCTTTTTTTATATACTAGTAATATAGTTTAATACTATATTTAGGGTAATTATAATAGAAGAGATATTAAAGTAATAAAGATCTTAATAAATAAATAGATTTTATAATATTATAAATATCTAGTTAGTATAGAGCGAGGTTAATTAAAAATTAATTTTTATCTCCCTTAAGTCTATAACCTTTAAATATATATAATTTCTAGATTTATATCTTATATAATACTAGAAATATATATTTTTAAGTTTAAAGCCTAGGTAATTATATCTTAACTAGGAAAGTATCTAAAATTATTCTTTTAATTAAGCTCTTTAATTATAATATAGACTATCTAAGCTTTAAACTTAAAAATATATATTTTTAATATTATATAAAATAAAGATATAAATTTAACAGGGCTTTTATAATATATAGTAAGATTACTTTATTATAATATAGCGGGTACTCTAAACTAGTTACTTAGCCTAGCCGCTATTTATATATTAGGCCGTTCCGCTTAATATCTTATATAAACTATTATACTAGAAGTTTAACCTTAATTATATAAATTATAACGATAGTCTTAAAGACCTTATATTCCCTCTTTAAGTATATAGAACTTTCTAAATACGTTATAATTAAGTAGCGTAGTCGGTTCTAAGATTAATTTTTAGTTTTTATTCGCGGTTAAGATATATATATTTTTAATTAAGATCTAATTCTCTATAGAAAATTATAATAAAATAAAAATCTTATTTACTATATTTAGTCTAATAGCTTAATTAATATAAAATATCTTAATAACTATATTATATACTCTTAAATTACTATTTTAATATAAACTATTATATCTCTTTTCGTCCCCGACTATATTTAAAGATAAAGACTATCTAATATATTTAAATATAATTCTAAAACCTTATTTTAGCTAGTTATTAAACCTAAAGTAATAACTTTTAAATTAAGATAAAGGCCGCCCTTAATAGAGCTTAATAATATAAAGTTAAAATAATTATAGCTCTTATTCGTATATTAATAATTAATAAGAGTTTACTAAATATAGAGCTATATATAAATCCTAAATAAATATATCTTAATTACGATATTTATTTATAACTATAATATAGCTTTTATATTAATAATATTATACGCGATTAGAACTATCTTTAATATAGAAAACTTTATTTATACTATATTTAACTAAATTAAGAGTCTAATTATTTTATAGAAAGGATTAGACTATATATTAATTATAAATATTAACGAGAATAACTTAATTATAAAAATCTACTAATTATAAACGATAAAGGCGGAGGTTACTATCTTAAAGGTAAGATATAACGAGAAATAAGCGTAGAGATTAGTAAGGATTATAATAGAAAAGATACGATTAATAATATAATAAATAGTTATAGTAAAGATATTAAAAATCTAAAAAGAGAAGAAAATATAAATAACTTAATAACTATTAAAGGACTAGATTATTTAATTTAAAAATAACGTCTTATAAAGTAAGATAAGTAATAACTATATATAAATAAGGCCCTAGTCAAGGTTATAAGTAAATAAAATCTATTATATTAAGATTATAACTATAAATATATATATTTTAATAACTTCTCTAAGTTCTTTATCTCTTATTATAATCTTATAAAGTCTTAATAATTTACTTAATTAAGAGTATTCTTTATTAATATAAATCTAAGTACTATATTTTAAATTTAATATATACTCTTCTCTTAGACGTCTCCTAATCTATATAATACTCTATTTTAATTATAAAAACCCCGGGCTATATTTTTTAAATCTACTATCGGACTAAGTATTTATAATAATATATAAAGGGACGATAAATTTAATCTAAAAATAAGTAGACTAGACTTATTTATAATATAATAATCTTAAACGCCTTCTACTATAAATATAGTATAAAGATTATATTATTAGAATTTTATATACCTTAAATTAGAGAATATAAAACTTATTAAAGATACGTTCGGTCGCTTAATTTATAAATAATTTATATATATATAATAATAATATTTATACTTAAACTAGATAAACTTATTTAAAGTTTATAATAATCTTATAAGATTAGATATAAATAAAAATAAATATTCTCTTCTCTTTAACTAATTTATAATATATTTATAGCTACTATTATCTCTTTATTAATCCTCTTTATTAATAAAACTTTTACTTAAAGTTCTTATAGGAATTTCTATTATTTTTATATTTCTACTCTCTTATACTATTAAACGACTAATAGACTAGTAAGGCGATCTTAAATTATTAAATATCTTTTATATTATCTTTAAACGATATAAATATTCCGCCTTTATTAATATATTAAAATCTTATTAAAATATACTTAATTATATTATTAACTATAATAGAGATTCTATTTATTAGTTATTCTCTAAATATAAGACGATATACTTTTTATTTATTATAAGCCTAGTACCGGTGCTAGATATATTTAATATATAAATATATCGAGATCTTTAGCGCGCGTATACTAGCGGACTACGAGATAACGCGTTAAGATTAAAGAATATTCTTTATAAGATTAAGTAGGAGCTACTAGAGGTTAGAAAGAGAGATAAGAAATATTTTAACGCTAATTAATACTTAATAAACGAGCTAGACGGGATCGTTAAGAATATATTAAGGGAGATAAAATAGACTAGTATACTCTTTAATTTTAATAATATATATTTTATTAAAGCCTAGCGGTCTCTTTTAAGATTAAAGATCTTAAGAGAGAAGCTAAATCTTATTTAAACGCTTAAGTAGAGGATTTTTAACGCTTAAAAGGCCGTAGAGAGATTTATATACGTAGTTAATAAAATATTTAATTAATTATAATTATTTTTAAAGGAGATAGACGATAAATTTAAATATTAAAAAAGTCCTCTCTCGATCTTCCTAATACTAAATTATTATAGAGTTAGAAACTCTTTATTATTAAAGACGTTAATATCTCTCTTTAATTAATTACTTAAAGAGTTAAAATTATAAATTTACTTTATCTATCTTCTAACTAACCTTTATAAAGAGAAGTAATTAAAATCTCTTTATTAAGATTAGACGAGATATAAGACTTAATATATATTTAATTTTTAACTTTAGTATTATTTTAATACTATACTTAAATATATTTTAAAATTTATAAATCTTTATACTTACTACGAAGCTAGTTTTACTAATCTTAACGTAGTCGACTTTAAAAGTATAAGAATAAGATAAAGTAAATTAATTATTTAATTATTTAATTTATCTACGATAGACTTATCCTCTTAAATATTAAATATTTATATTTTTAATTAAAGCTTTAACTAAGTCTTTACTAGCTAGTTAAAATATAATTATTTAATATATAAAAGAATAAATTTATACGGGCTATAATAGCTATAATTATAAGGGATAAAATTCGTCTTTATAAACGGCTAGCGTTATCTTTTTTAGCGAAATTTATTCTATTTATTATACTCTTAAGCTTTAAAGAGTAAATTTATATATTTTTAATCGTCGTTAAAGATAGTAAACGTAAATAAAATCTTAAACCGTAAAGATTATCTATTAAGGATTTATAGGCGTTTATTATTCGTTAATAGAGTTAGATATAAATTTAATTTTAAAAAAAATAATATTTACTAATCTAGAGATCTTATAGTTTTATATAATAATAATTCTTAAACTCTCGCTATTCTTATTTATAAGATACTACTAGGATAGCGAGTAGTACTAAAAGCGTAAGGTTTAAAGTATAACTTATTTATAAAATAATAATAATAAAAGCTATATATTTTATAATTAAATATTAAACTAAAAGATAGCGGGCTAGTCGGTTATAAGATAAAATAAAATAATTTTATATTAGACTAATCTATTTAGAGTTAAGTCTATTAAATAAATTAATTACGCGCGTAATAGTTAAAAGGCGGCTAAAATATATAAATTAAGTTATTACCGCTACTATTATATCCTAGAAGAAAAAAGAAAAAATAAATTAATATTTATAATAACGCTAAAATATAAGGATTTATAATATAGACTTAAGTTATTAATTAAGATTAAACTTATTAATTATCTTTAAATATACTCTTTATCCGATTTATATATAAACCGTATCCTTTATTATCTAAGATAGATATCGATAATTATTTTTAATATTATAAGTCTCTTAAACTCGCCCTCTTTTTAAATATTTAAAGTAACTTTTATTTAATATTTTTAGTTAACTCGTTTATCTTAAAATCTTAAGCCTTCTTATCTAGTTATAGGGCTTAAAGGTAAGTTAAGCCGGTTTAATAATTATTATTTTTAAACTATATCTTCTTATATATATTACCGTCTCCGTTAATATTTATTATATTACGTTATTAATCTTTAACTTATAAGTTCTTTTTTAGCTAGGATTTTAAAAAGAAGAGATATTTATACTTTAATTTTTTATTAAGTTCGAGTAGCTTCCGCTTAATAATATTTTATATATTAAGATTCTTATTTAGTTTATTTAGGTTAACGCTAATAATCTTAATAAAGTTATTAAAGAACTTAACGATCTATCTAATTATAATCTTATTATACTTTTTTTTTAACGTCTCCGCCTTACTCTTTAGATTAATAAGCCTATAAAGATCGTTCTATAATATTATTATAAAGTATTATTAAAACTCGTCGTACGTAACTCTTCTCTATAACTAGTAGATATATTTATAATAAGCGTTAAAGACGTCTATAGCCCGGTTATCGCGTAAGATTAAATAATCTATAAGTAGCGAGTACTTATCGTTAAAGAACTTAAGGGTGTTAATATTATTAAGTTTAAGATATTAAACTATTTAAAGATCTATATCTAAGGCTTTAATATTTTTAAATCGTTTTTATAAATTATACTTAGTTCGCTTCTTAACTCTAGATAAGGCGTCGTTATAATTATTAAATATATTATTATCTTACTCTAGCTTCTCTTCTAAGTCTAATAGCGACGGTTAAGCTTTATTATTTAAAGGGCGACTAAACGCGATTATAATATATTAAGCGTAGATCTAGACGAGTTAACTTTAGTTTATTAATAAGAAAGAGATAAATAGCGTTAATAAGATATCCTTAAAGTCCTATTTATTAATTAGCGACGTATTTATAGCTATAATTTAATATTATATACCTTATCGTTATAAAGAAGATTAATTAACCTCTAATAATTAGAGTTAGAAACCTTAAAAAGCGCCTCTTTAAGTAAGAGAAAGGTTACTATTATTTAAAATACGAAAAGCGAAAGGTTCTTAAACTTAAATATAAATAGATTATCTAATATTTTATTTAGAAACGTAATATTAAATATATTTATACTACTATTTATAAATATTAGTAGACGTTACTCTAATATAAATATCTTTAAATAAATTATAGTATATTTTAACTAGCTAGACGCGTTTTAAATTATTAAGGCGTTATTACTTTATTTATTTTTTTATTTATCTATAGTTATAATATAGACTAAGATTATAGTATAAAGATAAATTAATATTTTTTAAATTCTACGTCTTTAATATTTAAGAAGATTAAGGACCCTTATATTTTTAAAATAAATATTTTTATTCTAAATTTACGACCGGCGTTTAATAAATATAATATCTCTATACGCTAAAAAATCGGATAATAGCCTCTAGTTAATATCTTAAAGAATTTAATAAGACTTAAGCTCGTTTAAAATTATCGTCGTTATCGTCGGACTAAAATATATTTAGTTTCTCTTTTTAATCTCGATAACTTCTTTAGATATATAGGCCTATAGGTTAATCTTATTACGTTATATAAATACTATCTAGTATATAGTTATACGTTTAGAGACTATATTAATTAATAAAATAGAAGGAGATATTTTAGAAGATATACTCGACGACTTTATAAATAAATTATATAGCTTATTAACTTCGGGAAGTATTTATAATATTAAGGCTTAGTTCTTTAACTATATAGTAGATAATATTTTTTTTAATAAGTTTAAATTTAAGAGAGATAACGATTAGCTTAGCTTTATTATTATAAATAATACTTTTTCTATAAAAGACCTTTTCTAAATAGTTAATTATAGAAATAGTTAAGAGATAAAATTAAATCTTTTATTTTAGCTCTTTTTATATTATATATACTTATATTAGTCTTAGTTATTATATCCTTTTAAATTATTATCGAATACGTCTATAGACCTTATATTAGCGAAAAAAGTTAAATAAATATTAAAGTCTAATATTAGACCTTTATTATATATCTTATAAATACGTTATTACTACTTAAGATTATCGCGATTATTAGGAATTAGCTTTTTTTAAATAGACTTATCTCGGAAAAAGAATAAGTAATATATATCTTTAAGTAAAACGATATTAGTTAATTCTTTAATTTATAAGTTTACTACTATATATTTATTATTTCTTTAGTTTATTTACTACGTATATAAATAAACTATTAAACGCTAATTATTAATAATTATAATATCTCGTTAATAAATCTAGCCGTTAACTAATCCTATAACGGAACTTAATATCTTTAATTCTTTTATAATAGACGAAGTTAAGGGCTATATAGTTAATATATTTTTTAAAGATTTTATTATCTATCTAGTCTAGATTACTAAAAATTATAATTTTTATTATAGTAAGGTATAAGTCGTAGTAAAAAAGATATCGTTAGATTATAAACGATTAAGCGTTAATATAGATATCGCTATCTAATAAAGGAGATTATCCGGGTTATATATTACCTACGACGGTTATTTAGTAGGCGAGACTAGTGCTACTATAGACCTATATAGTCTCTGGAGACCTATATACTTAAGGTTGTCCTCGTTCGAAGCGTTATTAATATAAAACTAGTATAGTTTAAGTTAGGTATAAAAGTAATATTAAACTGGAGAGTAAGTTTTACCTATAATCCGTAATATATTTATATAATAACGTTAAGCTAAAAGTATTTAAAAAGGATATTTTAGTTATTGTTAATTATATATTAAATTTATTAGTTACGTAATATTACTACTAATAATATATTAAGACTATAGTTTAGATTTTCTTTAAGACTATTTTATTAGATCTATATTATAACTTAAGTAATATTAAAATATTCGTTTATCGTTCTTAAATATATCCTAAATACGCGACTAGAAATATATATAAGTATATTATTTTCTTTTAATATTAAAAATAAAAGGTAGTAGTACTATAGTTAAAATAAAATAATTAAATAAGATCGCTTTATCTCTCTTTAAATTATCGACTAATTATAGTATAGTAAGCCTTTATTTATAAAATATTAATTTACTTAATAAGATATATCGCCGATTTATATTCTAGCTAAAGTTAATAAACGTTAATTTATTATATTAGTCCGGTCTTAAAGTTTTATTAAGAAGATAATATTTAATTCTTAAACTCTTTTAAACTTCTTTATAGAATTATTAATATCTTTTATTAATTTTTTAACGCTTCGGCTATAGAAAGGCGAGAAAAAGAGTAAAAATATTAATCTAAATCTTATATTAGTTATTAATTCTTACTAAGACTCTTAAACTATTATTAATAATAAGATTAGTTACTTAGTTATCTTATATATTAGATTATTAGATAACTAATTATAATCTAGATATATTTAACTATAATAGCCGACTTAAGAGTTTAAAGAAGTAATTTATAGATTATTAATTTTATAAACGTCGCTAGTAGAGGTTATAATATATAATATTATAAATATTTTCCTAATACGGCTTCTAAATTTATCTCGTCGTTTAAAGTTATTATAGAAGATAAGATAATTAAGACTAAAAGGTCTCTAATTATATAATATTTATTAGTTTAAATAGATATTTCTATTATTAACTCCTTAACTTAATCGGAATATTAATCTAGAAATATTATTCCTACGGACCCCATCTATATATATATATATATATATATAGAGTCCTCGATACTTAATTTTAGGGCTACTTAATTAGAAGAGACGGATAAGATATTATATTTATTTAATTCCTTATAAATCTTATTCTCTATCGCTATAAAGTATTCGTATTATATAGCTACGAAATTAAGTATCTTATATATATATTATTATCTTTTAGCGCTAGCTTAATACTTTAACGTCTTTATTATAAATCTAAATAGAGATTTTTAAAGCTTCTTAAATAGCTTTATTAATATATCTTTATCTAATATTAACCGCTAGACGTTCGTCTTTAATAAATTAATAAGGTCGTCGCGTTCCTTAAGACGTAACTTTAAATTCTAAATCTCGTTAATATATATCCCGTCGTTATTCTTCTTAAGACCGTCGAAGAGATATTACTTTAAAATTAATTATTAAATCTTTACTTTAAGCTCTTTAATTTTTTAACGATACTTTAATAACTATTTATTCTATCTAGTAAGCTCTCTATTATATTTTATAACTTTTAATTAAAAGATATAAATTTTAATAGCCTTCTTACTAGGCTCTTTTATTTAAGAAAATCTATTAAATTAAAATCGCTTAGAGAGTCGCTTCTTATTAGTAAAAGATATTATAATTAAAGTAAAGTTACTTCGTTCTAAGGCTTAATAATAAATAAAATAAATAAAAGCTTAAATAGTCGTTTATAAGATATAAGAGATCTTATAAGCTCTATATATAGAGGCTAATATAACTAGATAAACGGACGTAGATAGATATTTATATAAAGAGAGAGATTAAGTATTAAGTAATATATCTAGATAGTTTATATAAGATAGCGCTTTATTTTAATATTATATATATAGCTAGAGCGTACCCGCTTAAATAAGATTTAATAAAAATCTACTTCTCTATAATAGTACTTTATCTTAAGTAGTTAGGAGCTTTAATTTATTTATTAAATTATTTATAGTAGACGTCTATATTATAGTTTATAATTCTAATTAAATATTTTATAAGTATCTTTATATATTATAATAGCTCTCTCTTTATATCTTTATAACCCCTTTTAGAAATACTTTTTATTTATTTAAGCGACGATCGCTCCTAATCTAGAAGAGAGTTATTTATAATTTAATATTAAAAGCCTAACGGCGAGCTATTATAATACTATAGGTTATTCGGTTTAAGAGATTTAAAGTCTTAGGCGGGATCTAGCTAAGAATAAATCGGGGATAGTTTATTAACGGTAAATTAATAAGAGGCGTAAACGGGATTAATAAAAAAGAGAAGATTTTACTTATTATAATTAATAAACTTAACGTCGTACTATCTCGCCTATAGGGTTAATATTATATTCTAAGATTATTATCGCTAATAAACTTAACTAAAGAGTCTTCTTTATTATATTTATAGACGCTATTTATTCTAAATATAGACTTTAAAAGAATCGTAGGCGATAGAGTTAAGATTATAAAGAAGCTTTTTAACGTTATTATATATAATTAAACCGACGTAGAGAACGAATATTTATTTATAAAAATAATATCGTCTTTTAACTCTATCTTAAATATATTTTTAATTATCTTTAATAAAGACTAAATAGAAAGCTTCTTTTTACTTAATTTATTTTAGTATCTATTAGATAGTAGACTTATAATCTTTAATTTATATTATTAAAAAGTCGCCTCCTTTAAGGATTTATATATTAAGAGTATTAGATTTAAAGCGATCTTAATAATTTATTTATTATACTCTTTCTCTAGCTAACTCGCCCTTATATTAAAGAGAGAAGCTTCTCTAGAGTTATTTAAATATAAATATAAAAAACGTCTTTATCGGCTAACTAACTACTTTATAGTATCTTTAGCGATATATATTTTATTTTTAGCTCTAATAGGACCGCTCGTAGAGAATCTTAATAATAATAATAAACCGAAGTCTTTTAATTCCTAGATATATATATAGACCGCTATTTTTTTATTTTTTTTTACTTTCTTCTTTCTCTTCTTTATTCGTACTTTCTTCGCGTTTATTATTTATTTACGGTCTATTTCGCCCTTATAGTATATTAGAAACGGCGGGGTTAATAAATAATTAAGGGTATATAGTCTTATACTAGATTTTAAAGATAATAATATCTCTTTCTTTTATATTTTAGCCTAATATAATTAACCGATATTATATTTAGGCGAAGAATATCTATTTATATATTTACTTCTTCCTTAAATTAAAAACTAAACTAGTTTTATATTTTAAAGTTATATTTTACTCGCGAAGAGACGATATCTTAAATAAAGTCGGAATATTATAGAATAAGATTAGTATATTATATATTCTATTACGTCCTTTTTTCTTTAAACTTATTTTTAATCTTTAATCTCTACGGCTCTAGCGTTATCTTATAATATTTAAATTCCGATTTTAGTTATCTTTTATACTCTAAAGCGATTTATATCTATAGAAGTTATTATAAAACTTTTTAATTTCGAGATACGGGAGTAAGATATTATAGATAGTTAATATTATTTTATTTTATATAAAGATTAATATATCTACTAGATAGCCTTTATTTAATAAGACTTTATCTTATTATATATTTTTATAGTATAGTCTTACGCTATTATTAAATAGCTATTTATTATTTTAAAGTCTCTTATCTTAATATATAACCCGCTACTTATCTCGTATCTAAAGTATATAAATAAAATAAGCTTAAGTTAGTTCGCTAATAATAATCTTATATAATTTAAATTATATATCTATTATCTTCTCTCTTATTTATTAGAAGAACGCGATCTAGATTATCTCCTTTAAATAATATATACTAGACTAACTTAGTTAGGAATATACTAGTAATAGCTTAAATTCTATATTAGTTATAAATAAAAACTTAAAGATAATATATCTTATTTAATTATTAAGAGAAGGAGAGTATATTATTATAATAATTCTAATAGGGATCTATATTTACTACGTATAAAGTCGCGGTCTATATTCTAGTATATATTCTACGAAGTCTCTTTTAATAAACTTAGCTATATTTATAGCTATTAAGCCTAATAAATTTATATAATAAGACTATAAACGAGATAAATAAAATATTAATTTATATATATTTAGACTATTAAGAGTCCGTTATTTTATAAAATTATTATTAATATAGTTTTACTTATTTACGAAGATAATATCTCTTTACGGCTAAATAATCTCTACGGAATTAGAAGATTATTAAATCTAGTATATTAAGGTTATAAAGCGACTATATAACGTCGGGATTAATTATTATATTAATTTATCTAAAATAATATTAATAAAAGATTAATTTAATAATAAGAGCTCTCTTTTTAATATTATTATTAATATATAAGTTCTAGCTTAAGATAGCTTATATATACGTTTTTTTATATATATCGTCTTAAAACGGGGCGAGTTATCCTTTATTATTATCTTTATCGCTCTCTCTCTTAACTAAATTTAAATAGAGTAGAAGTATCTTTAAATATTTATTTATTAATTTAACGACTTTAATAAGCTATTATATATTATATCTAATACCGTCGCGCTTATAGGGATTAAGGCGGACGTAAGTAATTAATAATTTTATTTAAATACTTTACGGATTAAGTTTATTAAATTAATTTATCTTAATCTCTTTTTAATTAATCTATCCGGCTTATTCTTTATTAAGGGGAGGTAATAAACGGAGAAGAACGTAAAGTTAATATATAAAATAACGGTCTACTACGTTAGCTATTTATATATAGTAGTTTTAGTTATAGTATTAATTAAAACCGAGCGCGTAAACTAAAATATACTCCGCTTAATTAAAGAGTTAAACTTAAGGGGGGAGCGTACTCTAAATATTATTATTAAGCTAGACTTTATCTATCTATTTATTAACGGGGCTATTTATAAAGACTATATATTCCTTTTTAATAACTAGGACTACCGGCTTAAGTTTAATTAATATATTATTAAGAACTATATAAATATCGAGAAGGCCTTTATAGCGGATTAAAGAAATAAGACGAAGACTAACTTTTTTTAAAATAAAGACTAGACTATAATCTCTTAATATAAGAAGAATATTTACTCTTTATAAATATAATTATACTAGGTTTACTTTAAGATTATTAAAGATAGTATTTTAAACCTCGTTATTAACGTTAATTATATAATTAAGAAGTACTAGACTTAACTAAAAACCTTAAGCGAGACTAAAGAGAACGTTAATATTTAAAAGAGTTAACTAGCGTTAATTAAATAAGACTATATTATAGTTATTAAAGCGGCCCTAACTAATTAAAATATCTCTAATAATATTATAGCCGTCGCCTTAAAAGAATAAATAAAGAGAATTATTTAAGATTTAATATAGCGGCTATAAGGGAAGAAAATATCTTTAATAATTAATTAAGGCGAGGTATTTAACGATAATATAGATATATAAGATATCTAAGATATTTAGAACGAGATTAAAGTATAAAGTATAACGTTTAAATAACTAGACTTTAGTTTAATATTAAATCTCTTTTACTAATACTTAGCGAACTAGCCACGGTTTATTAATAATATTATTTAATAGATCATTATAACTATTAAGGCTTTTATAATTAGTATACTCGAGTAGTATACTACGAAGATATATATAATATAGAGCCTTAAGGGTATCGTTATTATATTTATTATACTCCGTCTTCGGACGGCCCTAGAATTTAAAGTTATTAATATTATTAGTAGATACCTAGAGGGCTTAATAATTAACTTTAAGATAGATATCTTTATATAAATAAAGTAAACTCGCGCCGCCTTTATAAGGGATCTTATTAGAACTAGAGTACGGGCTATTTAAAATAGAATATTTAACTTTAATCGCTTATTTAAAGAGATCTATAAAGCGGCTTTAAATATAGACTAATTTACGGTTATAAAGACGCTCGCGTATATAAAGGTATATTATAAGATAAAGATAATATCTATCTACGCTAAGGACTACTTAATTAATTATTTATAAATATAACTTTCGAACCTCCTTATTTATCTTAAAGCCGAGGCCGTAATAAAGATTATATATTTATATATAGAATAAATCTTATTAAACTAGATTATTATAAATAGCTTATCCTCCTCCTTTAATAACTAGAATATTAAATAGATCTTTATCTTAATTAATATTAATTAAAGTAAGAGATAAAAGGTCTTAAAGAAGTTAAAGAGGATAAAAGTAATAAGCGCGATATTATATATTATATAATAGTTATTATTTAGTAAGCTTAGTCCTATTAATAATAATTAAGAGCTATAATATTAATAAATTATAATTAGGTTTAAGTAAAACTAGATATATTAGACGAGCTAAGTCTACGTTAAAGGATATATATTCGTTAAAGAGGAATAGAGTAGATTTTAAGTTAATATAAAGTTATAATTTATAATACTAAGCGGAGATATAGTTTAGAATAATAAAAGGTTAAAAAAGAGATAAGTTAGATATTAAATAGCGTTTAAATCTTAAAGATAAGCGATAATAACGAGGCGAGAGATAATAAAATAAAATATTAAAAAGTTTACGTTTATATATTTTAATTATAAACTTTCGTTAATTTAATATCGGTCTAGACTTCTTTATAATAAATTATATATTCTTATTTTAACGCGTCGTCTTTAATAATATAATATAACGTCTTTCGCGTATAAAGCGACGAGCGCGATAAGATATAATAAGATAACTTTATTAAGTTTATTAATAGCGAGATTAATCTCTATTAAAAGATATATTTTTATATTTTTAATATAAAGGCTCTACTAATATAGTTTATAATTTATCTCTTTAACTTTACTTCCGTCGCTAGTACGGCGTAGAGTACGTTATAATATATAGTTTAAAATACGCTTAAAAAATCCGTTTATTCTTTTATCCCGGAATCTATAAAAGCGCGATAAAGATATATTTTATTAATACGCTCGTCTCCGTCTAGGGTTTTTATAAAGAGAGATATTCTATCTTAATTATTTAAAGCTCGTTAATACTAGCGCTACGTTCTAAATTAATAATTTAAGATATCTTTTAAGTTTTCGTCTCTATAGTAGCTACGATAGTTTTAGTAATTTTAGTCTTAAGAGTAGCTTATAAAATAATATTTATAGCGCTAAAAAAAAGACTATAATTATATAATACTACGCCGGTCTATAATATTTTTAATATTACTATTAACTTTTATACTCTTAATAATTTAAAAATATTTAATATCTCTCTTCTATTTCGCGCCGGCTAAGCGATATTTAAATAATTAAAAAGTCTTATTCTCTCTATATTACGTTCGCTATTCTTTATTTATATAATTAACTAGATCTTATTTTATATTTAATAAGCGCTATTTAATTTTATTATTTTTTAATTATTAATATCTATCCTACTTAAAATTAATTATTATAGAATACTCGCTATTATATAATAATACGATAAAGGCGTAGCTTTTTATATTATTATTATTCTCTTTTAGTCTCTTAGGCCTCTCCTTTATTTATTTTATCTCTTCTCTCTTATAGCGACCGTCTTACGTTATAGACTTAAGTAGGGAGGCCGTTAATAAAGACGTAATTAAGCGACGTATTTCTTTAAAGAATACGATAAATAACTCTTTTTATAGACTTTTATTCTTATTATAGGCTTAAGCTATATATTCTATATATTAATTACGATTTTATCTAACTATATTTATTTATTCCGTTAATATAGCGAGACGGCCCCTAATCTATAATATAAACCGGTATTAGTTAAGGCGGCGTATATAGTTAAAACGCTTATCCCTTTAATATATTTTATTATATCTATCTACGAGGCGATATTTAAAAGTTAGATTTAATAAATACGCTTTTACTCTCTTTTAGATATATATATCGACTATTAACGTTATTATAGGAATTATATAGGCTTAAAGACCCCTTATATCTTAATATTTAATATTAAGGAGGACCTTCTAAATAAAGATAAATAAAATAATTTATAAAGGGCTAAAAAGGGAGAATATAAACTATATAATAATATAGGAACCGTAATATATTAGATTAAAAGAATAATATATAATAATAAAGAGCTAACGATAATTACGAGGATTGTAACGTTTTTAGATAAATAGAATATAATAGATAGTTTATACGCTCGTTTTTAAATAAAAGGGATAGATAGTATTTAAGATAATAATACGCTTACTTAACTAATAATAAACTTTCCTTTTAATTTCTCTTAAATATAAATCGTTAAATAATTATTATATATAAATTATCCTTATATATATAAAGATCTCTATTATAGAAGTAATAACCGGCTATATTTATATATAAAATATATTAAAGCCGAATAAGTAAGTATATATTTTTATAATTAAGAACGTTAAAGTACTAGCGGGATAACTTTTAAATAGAGATAATTTAGCGTTATAGGATTAAGCTTATAGATAAATTTAGATATAATATAATTTATTAATAATTAAATACGGTTTCTTAAGAGTATTTAAGCTTAATAATTAACGACTTTATATTCTTTTATAGAGTTAATCTAGATTAAAGACTCTATTTTTAATTATAATTATTAACGTTATCTTTATAGTATTATAGCTTAATATTAGAAGTAGATTAATTTCTTTTATTTATCTTCTAAAACGAGCTACTTTAACTAACTATAATATAAAGATTAAGAGAGCTCTTTAAAATATAAATTTTAATAAATTATTAAGTATCTAGCTAACGGGGAAGAGAGATTAAATAGGATATAAATATAATATTATTAAATCTTAATATAATATAGCTAAACTTAAACGCGATATATAATATTATAATAGTATTAACTAATTATACTAAAGTAAATATATTAGAGTTATTAATAAATAAGTTACTTATATACTTAGTTAATAATACTTTCTTAATAAATCTTTTTAACTTTAAGGCTATCGTTATCTAGTTATAATAATAGATCTTATTAAGTATAAATAACGTCTTTAAGTATATAGCTTTACTAATAAAAGGCTAGATATTCGTTCTTAATTTAATAAATTTATATAAATTATAAATTATACGGATCTAGGATATTAAAGAATAGATTTAGGCGGGATAAGATCTTAAGCCGGTACTCTAACCCGGGTTATTTATTATATAAAACTATATATTAAACTATATACTAAATTATATACTAAACTATATACTAAACTATATACTAAACTATATACCAGACTACACACTAGACTATACACTAATCTATATACCGAGTTATATACTATTAATTAAGTAAACTAGATTTAATCTATTACCTAATTTCTAGAAAGTCTATATTCTCTGATTATTTATATTAATACTACTTATATACTAAGATCTAAAATATAAGACTTATATATATATTATTATAGCTAACTTTAA